>JBBYHK010484689.1:0-17125 GCA_038382065.1 Adansonia grandidieri | reverse complement strand
ATTAGATTATTAAGCATGATGGATGATTATGAACTAGACCTTAGCATGACTAGGTTGTGTATGGTTAATTTTACTTTATTTTGTTATTTAGTTTATTAATAAGGTTTGCGTACCTTGCCTTATCTTTTCATTCTTTGGGGTTGCAAAATTATCTTTTTACCTTAATTTTCTCAAATGTAACTCCAAGTTTTTTCAAACTCATGTAACTATTACATAGTTAAAGATTGAGGATTAGGTTAGAATTAGGGAATTTTATGAATTCCAAGATGTAAAGAAGATGGCACCCAAATGAAAATCAAGGAGATCACTATCAAGACATACAAAGTGTATGTATGGTATCTTTAGTTTCCTAATGGCTCAAGGAAACTAGTTTAGATTAAAGTTTGTAATCATTCTAGTAGATTCCATATGTTAGATTTATTTTGTTTATTTATATATAGACGATATATATGTATGATGAATGACAATATCATGCAATCAATTGTGAATCAATGGGACCTAATTAATAACTAAAAATCCCTTACAAAATATTAAGTCTATGCTTAAGCATGATAAGTCACCTTTCATTGTTCATAATAAGATATCCAAGTTTCGACCATAAGTGATTTAAAGGTCCTTGCCACCAGAACTGCTTGAGTTATGAAATATAGGTCTTACTCAACCAAGGCTATGTTGTCCAGATGCATATAACTTGACTTCATGGCTTTAGAGGCAATGGCTAGGCAAAATGCATATGATGGATTTAGGCAAAGAGTTGCTACCTACTTGATCTTAAAGTTGCATAAAGATGTAGTTGGTAAGCTAAGTTACCTACTCAACTAGTTTTTGCTAGGTTTGTTGAGTTATTCAAAGTCATGTAGAGATGGAAAGATATCCTACCTCATTAAGAAGATTCAAACATTTAACTTCTGATATTATAGTTGAGGGCTATAATTTCAACATAATAATAAGAATAATCGTTATAGTATTAATACTTGACTTAATCATTACACATTGTACATAATTAACATCAAACATATTTATGTTCATTTAGGATATAAACAAGTGAAAATGACCACAAACTTGTCACTACATAGCATACTTACAAGTTGACGGAGCCAAATTTCATTAAATGGTTCTATAATCTCAAAATTGCTTTGAAACAAGCAAAAAGGCATATTTATACTCGAGGAGCCTCATGTGGGTGTTTCTGAGGAAGTCTAAGCTACCTATAGTAATTTTAAAGAAGATTTCAAGCAGGCCATATGTATGATGTTGGCCAGCATGGCACCCGATCTCCAAAAGTGATAGGAGACTATTGGAGCTCAATACATCATCCTAAACTTTAGAGAATTGTTCGATAAAGAAAGACGCACTAAGAGGTTTGACATTTCAAAGTAATTATTCCAAACTAAGATGACAGAAGGTACCTAGTGAAGACTCTTATGCTAAAAATGATAAGATGGATCATACGTCTTGAACAATTAGGTTATGGACCAGCTAAAGTGTTCGATCGAATTCTTATTGATACATTTGCTATATTTTTTATGCATATTTCATGTGATTTTTATGATTTTTAGGTTATTTTATCATGTAGGGACTAAAAATGAAAATTTAAAAAAATTTAGGGACTAAATAGCAAATTTTATTATTTAGGGGGTAAAATGATCAAATTTATCACTTTGAAAATTTTTTTATTATTCGTATGGCCTTTCGTAGGGGTATAAAATTTTTTAAAACTTTTCATATCCTCTCGATTTTTCATCGAGTACGAAATGTAATTTTCAAAAGTTTAGGGGCTTAATTATAATTTTTGCATTTTAAGCCAAAATTTGAATTTTAATTTCCCCATTTAAGGTAAATTCATCATTTCATTATCATTATAGTGTCTATTAGGGTTATTGGAATACTTTCATATCAACGGTATACCCTAAGGGCATTTTGGTTTTTTTTTTTTATCGAGATGCTTTTATGTCAAAGGTGAATATTTAAGATTAGTTTAGCCTTCCATTAGGGTTACCATGATACTTTATGTCGAAGGTATACCCTAAAGGCATTTTGGTAATTTTTCTCATCAGGATGTTTTTATGCCAAAGGTCAATATTTTGGATTTAGCTTTCCAAGATCATTTTAAGGTCCATTAGGGTTACCGACATACTTTCACATCGAAGGTATACCCTAGGGGCATTTTGGTAATTTTTTTCATTGGATGCTTTTATGCCAAGGTCAATATTTGGGATTAGTTTAGCCTTCTAAGATTATTTTATGGTCCATTAGGGTTATTAGGATACTTTAATGTTGAAGGCATACCCTAGGGGTATTCTGGTAATTTTGTTCATTGAGATGTTTTTACGCCAAATGTGAATTTTTAGGATTAGTTTGGCATTCTAAGGTCATTTTAAGGTCCATTAGGATTACCGAGATACTTTCACATAGAAGGTATACCCTAAGAGTATTTTGGTAATTTTTCCATTGAGATGCTTTTAGGCTAAATGTGCATATTTAGGATAGATTCATTATTTCATTATCATTTTTGTGTCCATTAGGGTACCAAGATACTTTCATATTGAAGGCATACCCTAAGGGCATTTTCATAATTTTACCTAAAGTCAAGTCTTAGATAAGCATTGGGATGCTTTTATGTAGAAAAGGCATACAGATAGGTTTACCTTTTTCAAGCATTTTTGAGTTCTTTAGGGGTTATCAAGATACTTTCATGTCGAAGGTATACCTAAGGGCATTTTTGCAATTTTGCATTAAAACAAATTCCTATGTGAATTTGCAATACTTTCAACACATTAGGAATAGGTTCATCATATCGAACCATTTTTAGGTCTTAAGGCCTATATTTTTAATCAAATCAGTTTCTTTTATAATAAAGGCAATGTTTCCTAATTAAATTAATATGTAGAATTCTTACCAGAATATGCGAGGGGTTCTATGGATTATTTTAATAAGTGAACATCCTTTTCAAATAAGAAATCAGGATTTTTCAATTTTGGGAAAATAAAGCCTTTTGTATTCTATAGGCTTTCCAACGTGGACGATTAAGAATACATGTCTTCTTGGTTCTCTAAGAGGGTATGAATGATTTTGAGATTTTCAAAAATAATAAAACCTAACTTTTCTCAAAATAATAAATTTATTTAATAAAATATTATTCATGGGAATTATAATTAAATATTAAGCATTGGAACCAAATAAAATCAAATTTTGAACTAACATGGGATTAATAGGTATTGATTACTGGGCATCACGATAAGGTCGATCCTTACTTATGATTGTAATTAACTCTCGAATCTTTTCAACTAATCTCTAGTATGAGCACAGACCCAGGAGTTTATTTTTAAGGGTTTTGTAATCCCCTCAAAATATAAACTCTGGTAGTGACCAATCTCACCTGGCCAAAATAAGATTAGTGGCATCTCCAAAATAAATGGTTGTTTCATAACAACTATTTAGAGAAGTCAGGTGAGCAACTCATCTTGACAACTTAGCCCCTAGGTATGAAAATAAGGAATGATAAAATGATAACGATATATGTCCCTAAAATAAAAAAATAATGATATATATATATACAAAAACAAGGGGTACACTCACTATTTTTAAGTCAGGCTAGTCCGGATTCGTATCTTGGCCATATTGCGATAGCTTGGTAGCTCCACTAGGGATAGGTTAAAGAGTCAGGCCTAAAATTGATTACGTGTTAAATAAATTTTGATTAAGTTGGTTTCGATAAATATTTAATTATAGTACCTGATATTAAAAAAAGAGAAAAAAGTAAAAAATTTCTATTTTTGCCTTAATTTGTTTTTGCGTTTCCTTTATTTTCTTTGGGATTTCCGATGGGAGTTTTTATTTTACAAGGAAAGTTTGTTTATCCCTTCACACCCACTGAGCACGTATGCATTAGATTCTTTTTTGGGTTTCTAAAAAGGGCATAGGTACCTAATATTTTAGAAGAGGGTTAAGCAGCTTTGCCTTCTGAGGTTTTAGCCTCAATTTGTGCTCGTGAAAAGCATACCGGGTGTAAATTCCTATGCCTACTTGAGGTGTTAGCCTCATTATGGGCATGAAAGATACATCCACTTAATTGAACCCTTTCTAACATAAACCTGTGACGGGTAAAGATAGAGTACCTTATTAGCCCATTCCAGGCTCGGGGAACAATTCCAGAACCGATTTAGAGGTCTGACTTACACTTTATATAGTGAACTTCAGTGACTTTCTGGTTGAAACCATGCCCTATTCTAGACATGACCAAAAATTGGGAACACATAAAGGGATAAATATATCTTTCTTTTTTCTTTCACTTGATTGTAGTGTCTATTTAGATAATATTTTTGCTATAGTATCCTTTCACGTTACAATTTATCATTATTTAGATTCATTATTTTTTTGTGGATACCAACTTGTTTATTCTTTTCTTTTTGTGCATTTCTCATTTGCATATAGGGACACTTGCTTCAGATTTAATTTCAACTCAGTTCAATTTCCATTAGACTTTATGGGTGAACAAGCATATAATGTGGTTTTTTCTAAGATGTTGGAGGAGGTTCATGTCTAGTCAAAATCAAATAAAAAAATAGGAGGATTGTATACCAAGGGATTTTATGTCAAAATTACCAAAAATCACGCATTTGGATCTTCCACAGAATAATTTTTCTGAGTTGTCTGAGATATACGATAGTTGGGATAGTGCAAAACATGCTCAATTCATAGAAAAATATAGACATATTGCCTCTTTTTGCTCAGAGTACAAATGGATGAATAATTGGTTCATGCTTTGACTGAGTTCTAGGACCCTTCATATAGGTCCTTCTTATTTAATCAGCATGATATGACTCCAATAATAGAGGAGATTGCATTTTTGCTTGGCTTAGGCCCTTTGGAGTCAAGACCTGTCTATTGTAAGGAGCGAAATCCAGCAAGTCTTAAAAAGAAATTAGGACAGATTCTTGATTTACCACTCCAGTCTTCACCTCAATACATTGAGCATAAAGGTAATACGAGTGTTATCTTATGGAAACATTTAAAAGAATACATTAAAAAATGCTCAGATCGGGAGGAAGCCCTTGATGCATTTACCCTGGCTATATATGGATTAGTGTTTCTTCCAAGGATACTCAGGGATGTTGAAGTAGTAGTGGTGGATCTTTTTGATTAATTAAAAAGGAACATGCATCTCGCTCCTACCATTCTAGCAAAAATCATCAGAGCACTTAACGCATGTGTGGAATTAGGACAAGGCAGATTTTTTAGGAGTGATTCTTACTCTACATTTGGGCTCGAAGTCATTTTTAGGGTGAGGGTGTCGATAGAGTTAAACCTTACTTTTCACATTTTGTTTCTTTCTAGCAATTTGTCAAGAAAAGTTGGCCCAAGACAGGAACAAAAAATCAGTGGGTGGAAACATTAAAGAATTTGGCCCCCAAAGATATAACATGCCGAGCTCTTTGGTTTGCACCTAAGCCTTTTCTATATTGATGTGGTCTATTGTTTTTTGTGCCTTTACTTGGTTTATAGGGTATAGTCAGATACACACCACTTTTGGTACATCGGTAATATGGATCTCAACAATTTATTCCCATGACTTTCGGGTTGGCTAATGTAGATATGGACTATTATGAAGAAGGCTATAGGAGTTCACTTTAATTGACAGCTTTACATTGGAGAAAAAGATACTAATCAGGGTTATATGCTTACATGACCAGACTACTCCTAGATATAAGGCTTAGAGGCATATTCAAGGATGCAATTTGCTTATCCCGAGTACTGATGGAGTTAATCCTTGGGCATAAATACAACTAAAGTCCTCTATGGCTTCTGAAGTAAAGTTGATAAAGAAGAAGCGGAAAGAGATCGAAAAAGATTGGATGCTAAAAACCAAGCTCTTTAAGAAGAGTTCATGTATCTAAAAAAGAAAATGGCAGCTAAGAAAAAGGATGTCTAAAAAATAGAAGAGCAATATAATTTAATGAAACAGGACTGGGTGGAATAAATAAGAAAATGAAACTTGCTTGCATATCTAAGAGTTTAAGTAAATCTTCTCATCGAATGTTTGAAGAAATGCATAAGCTTTATGAAGAGATAGGGGTATAGAAAGCCAAGGCACTAAAAGGAGAAGCCAAAGTCACCATCTTTGAATGGGAATGAAGGGCACATGCCACCACCGTATTCATTTAAGAAGATCCATCGAGAGGAATGAGTAGCTTAGGGTCGCTCTTAGTGAAGAATGTGAAAGAATGTCTGGACCATTTTAGGAAAGAGAAATTCTCGCTATGACTGTTGAAGAGGTAAGACAAGTGCTACTTCAGTGAGAACACGATATTAATGCTTGGGCTCAATCTTATCAGGAAATGTATATGTATTGAGATAATAAGCTATGCTAGGCCATGAATGAATGTGATAGATGGATGGTCAACTCTCTTGGTCAACAGTTTTACATCGACCATCTAATAAAGTGAATTCATTCTGCAGTTATTCAAGCGAAAACATGTTGGAAAAAATCCATGCCTTAAAAAGTCAAATTAATCCAGTTGGTAAATTTGGTCCCATTATACCAAAGTTTTTGGAACAGGCATAACAACAATATGACCAGATTAGAACCTTCCTTGGATACAATCCAAATATGATAGACAATGTGTAATTTTTTATAAAGTTAATGGAAATTTATGAACTTAAAACTTTCTACTAAAGCAAGCATTCCTACAAATGCATTTATACATTTATATCATATATATATATCATTTACATATGCATATACATTCATTCATACATTCATTAATAAATTTATAATAAACATTGGAATCTTTTCTCTAAGGTTTCAAATATTGCAAATCAAGAGAAATCCATCAAACAACAATTTACTCCTAGCTATTACACTAGATCTAGAATAAAGAAAATGGCTGAAGATCAGTTAGCAAAACTAGAAAGGCTCAAAGAAAGTCAAAGACAGTCTCAGGAGACTATGATTAAGTCAAGAGGAAATGCAAGCTCATGTCTCAAGATTAATAGAGTTACTCATGGTGAAAGGGTAAGTACACTAGCCTAAAGGTATCACTACTATTCCTGCGAAGACATCTGAGGGAATACAGCTTGAGACACAACCAACTAATGTTTAAGAAACTCAAGCTTTGAATGTGCCAAATGTGCAAGAAAATATCCCTTGAGCTACAATACCTCTAGCACTTGTTACTAGAATGGCACCTGCATGATAAGAATCGACAACTTCTGCTAGTGAAGAGGAAGATAAACAAAAACAAAAAGGTAAAGATGAAGCAGAAATTGAGAAAGAAAAATTACAGCTATTGGAAAGGAGATTCAAAGCCATAGAGAATGATGAACTCTATACTAGTGTGGATGTTGAGGATCTATGTCTGGTTCCTGATTTAGTTTTCCCACCAAAATTTAAAATGCCAGAGTTCAAGAAATATAAGGGCACCACTTCTCTGTAAGCTCATATTAAGATGTTTATCTAAAAAATGGTGGGTTATTTGCATGATGACAAGCTTCTCATCCACTGTTTCTCGGAAAGTTTGACTTGGTCAGCTTTAAACTGGTATAATAGTTTGACCCATAATCAAATCCAATACTGGTTAGACTTAGCTAATGTATTTTTGCAATAATAGAAGCACATGGCTGAATGGATTCCTGATAGATTAATGATTCAAAATATAGAGAAAAAGTTCACTAAGTCTTTCAAAGAATATGCTCAAAGGTGGAGGGATATAGTTTCTTAAGTGCAACCTCTTTCAACTAAGAAGGAAATGACCATGTTGTTTGTAGGCACTTTGCATCCTCGCTACTATGATAAGTTGGTAGGAATGCAATGAAGAACTTCTTCAATCTTGTTATTTTCAGAGAGATGATTAAAGCTGCCATAAAGGCAGGAATGATCGCAATAGGTGAATCTTCCACTTCAAAGAAGACTGGACCTGCCAAAAAAAAAAGAAGAAACTTCTTCCACCAATTATGTTAGCCCACCATTCGGTTAGGAATCCTATCCTTTTTACCAGAATCAAGGTTAATAATCCTAGAACACCCTTTCTTTTAATGCAGCTTGACCTTTTCCCTCATCAACACCACCAACCACCACCCTAAATCATCCTTAAAACCAAACATAGACCAATCTAAATCAATCAACCCAGAGAAACAATCAGTCTAGACTTTGTCTAAAGCCTTTTCCTTATTCATATAAAGAAATATTTAATAAACTTTTAGAGGCTCAATGGGTGGATCCACTCTTTACAAAATTTTATGAGAGTAATTTACCCAGTTGGTATGATCCAAATGCCTACTATAAATATCATGTAGTAGCAGGCCATCCAATCAAAAGCTATACTACTTTTAAAAACAAGGTCTATAACTGTCTTGAAAGATGAGCTTTTGAATTAGATATTGCCTGGGACCTAATATAGTAGCAAACCTTCTACCAATCATCTCAAGCTACGGGTTAATGCTTTAATTTTTGAAAAAGAGCATTGGGTGAAAAAAGATGTTCTAAAGGTCAAAACCCCAATGGAATAAGTTGGGCTATTCTGACTAAAGGCAAAATCCTTAGTCATAATCATGAATGTATAAATGGCCAATTAAACTCTGACCTAAACTTTTGCAAGTTTCACATCGTTCAGGGGCAAAATTTGCAAAATTATTCAAATTTTTTGGCTTTAATTAAAAAATGGTGGATAATGGTGAAAATTGAATTTTTATAGAAATCATTGCACCAAAAGAAAAATAAGTTAATAAGATTGATGTAGGGTCTTTAAAATCGCCATCTGAGGTTAATCGTCTATTGATCATTTATTATAATAAACCAAAGCCCATGCTTCCAAAGAATAAAACTACACCTAAAGCTTACAATTCGAACTCCAACACCTTTCCCATAGATGGACAAGGAGCAAGTACCTTGGAGAAATGAAGCTAGAGTGGTAATTCTAGAAGCTTTGACAAGTCACTTAGCAGTGGTTGATAGTATTAGGGTCAGTCATGTATCATGAACTAGACATGCTTACATTTTAGAAACTAGCAAAGCTGCTACTAGGTCAAAAACAAAAGGGCAAACATCTGAGAAGGCAGTAGCTATTGAAGATAGTCTTGTGGAAATTCAGGAACCAGTAAAAGAAAAAGATGCTGCTGAATTTTTGAAATTTGTAAAGCATAATGAGCACAGCATTACAGATCAGTTAAAGTAGTAGCCAGCAAAAATTTTTCTGTTGGCATTATTGCTTAGTTTTAAGAGTCATAGAAATCTTTCTTAAAAGTGCTTAATCAGGCTTATGTCCCACAAGACATTTCAGTCAACAAGTTGGATCATCTGGTGAATAATATTATTGCTAAAAATTTTATTTGCTTTAGTGATGATAAGATCCCACTAGGTGGGACTACTTTCACAAAAGTTCTTCATATAATAACTAATTGTAATGAGACTATACTTCCTAAAGTGCTTATTAACAATGGTTCAGCATTGAATATCATACCATGGATTACTTTCTCTCAGTTACCAGTAGGTGGCATCAGATTAGGCATAGTCAAACAGTGATGAAAGGTTTTGATGGCATTGAAAGAAAGATTAAAGGAATTATATCGATTCCTTTAATTATCTACCCTTGTCCCTTTGAAATGGACTTTCACGTATTAGATGTTGCCCCTGCATACAATTGTCTCTTGGGATGACCCTGGAGACGCTCTACTGGTGCTGTACCATATTTTTTTCATCGTAAAGTCAAGTTTATAGTTAATGATAAGTTAATTAGCATATTTAAGGAGGAAAATATAATTGCCATGACTTCAACTGACGCTCCCTATGTCAAACAAATGTTGATGCAGAAAAATGATCATTTAAAGCATTTGAGGTTGTCAATGCTATTTTTATTGCCAAAGGATCTCTACTTCCAAAACCTTACCTCTCCAAAAGCACTTAAATAGGTTTAAAGCTTACAGTGGGAAAAGATGCCTGAACAAAAAAAAGGCTTGGAAAATGCTTACAAGGGATAAGTCAATCCATTCAAATGGTTAGCAAAAGAGACAGATATGGATTGGGCTATAAACCCAGAGGGAATAAGAAAAGAAAGTTTGAAAAGAGAGCTAAAGGAAAGAAATTGAGTCAAGATTTGGTTCTTTATCTTTTTTTTTTTGAAAAAAACCTTTTTTTATGGCAGAATCATCAATTCTGCTGCTAAGGAAGAGAAACAAGCAACAATATGATGATTATCATTTCGAGTTTTGAGAATTTGCAAGTGAATGCAATTGAGTCAAAAAATGAATAGTTGAGGAATGATCATGGACTCCATCCTTGCCTTTCTAGATATGTTTAGACAAATTGAACTATTATTGAGAGAACTATAGTGTTTAAACTTAATCCAAAGAATTCCAATAACTTACCTCATTTGTTTTGCCCAAAACATATGAGAATCTTTTTGTAAAAGGGTATGAAATGTTATATCATCATTTTAGAAATGAAATGCATGAACTTTTTTATATATATTTAATCCCTTTCACATCCATGTTCTTTTTCACTTTCATAAACTTATATATGAATTACCCCATATTTTCTTGTTTGCCCATTTTTGTTTAGTTTACTTTTATAGATCTTTTAATCAAAAAGAAAAGGATGACCTCATTTAGAATTCAAAAGTCAATTTTAAATGGTACATTTGTTTGAATAAGGATATCTCGAAAAAGATTTTGATGATTGCACTCTGCCACCTAAATTATTATGATTAATTAAGCAAGAGGATAGTCAAATAATGCCTCATGAAGAACCTATAGAGGTTATAAAGTTAGGGGATGAGGATGATAAAAAAAAGTCAGAATTGGAACTGTTATCACATTTGCTATGAAAATAGAGTTGATAAATTAGCTTTAGGGGTTCCATGATGTTTTTGCATGGTCATATCAAGATATGCCCTACCTAGACCCAGAAATAGTGGTCCATAAGCTACCTTTAAAACACGGATACAAGCCAGTTCAGCAAAAATTAAGGAGAATGAAACTGAAAATGCTCTTGAAAATTAAAGCAGAGGTGAAAAAGCTATTTGATGCTAGATTTCTTGAAGTGGCAAAGTATTCAGAATGGGTTGCTAATATTATCTCAGTTCCTAAAAAAAATGGAAAAGTTAGAATATGTGTTGACTATTGGGATTTGAATTGTGCAAGCCCAAAGGATAATTTTTCCTCATATTGACACTTTGGTTGATAACATCATAAAGAATTATTTGTTTTCCTTTATGGATAGATTTTCAGGTTATAATCAGATTAAAAAGGCACCCAAAGACATGGAGAAGATAATTTTTGTCACTGTTTGAGGTAGTTTTGTTACAAAGTGATACCATTCAGGTTAAAGAATGTAGAGGTGACTTATCAAAAGGTAATGGTCACTTTATTCCATGATATGATGCATAAAGAAATTAAAGTATATGTGGATGACATGATTGCTAAGTCCTCCCAAGAAGAAAGGCATGTCATAGACTTATGAAAATTATTTTAAAGGCTCAAAAAGTACTAGTTGAAGTTGAACCCTATAAAATGTACTTTTGGTGTAAGATCATCAAAGCTTTTAAGCTTCATTGTAAGCGAAAAGAGGAATGAGGTTGATCTTGATAAAATCAAGCCATTCAAGAGCTGCCACCTCCATGGACACAAAAAAAGTAAGAAGCTTCCTTGGGAGATTAAACTACATTTCCCATTTCATTTCCTAACTCACAGACAAATGTGATCTAATATTTCAGCTCTTCCATAAACATAACCTGAAAGAGTGGGATGAAGAATGCCAAATTGCATTTGAAAAGGTGAAACAATATTTGGCAAATCCTTCAGCCTCATACCACCAGTCCTAAGACATCCCTTCATTTTATACTTTTCCGTTTTTGAGTGGTCAATGGGATGTGTACTAGGGCAACATGATGAGAATGGTAAGAAAAAAAGGGCAATTTATTACCTCAGTAAGAAATTTTTGGATAATGAGGTAAATTATTCTCAAATAGAGAAATATGTTGTGCCCTAGTTTGGACCGTAAAAGGCTTAGACAATATATGCTATATCATACTACTTGGTTGATCATAAAAATCAATCCAATCTAATATATTTTTGAAGCTCTGGCATTATCTAGAAGAATAGCAAGATGGCAAGTCTTACTATCAGAATATGATATAGTTTATGTGAGCCAAAAAATAGTTAAAGGAGGTGTTATCATCGAATTCCTAGCAAGTCGAGCCCTTGATGATTATTAACCATTAGATTTTGATTCCTGATGAAAATTTGATGAATGTTTCTGTTGAATAGGCTGGTGATAAAACACAAAAACTAGAATGGAAAATGTATTTTGATGGGGCCTCAAATGCTTTAGGTCATGGAATTGGAGTAATTCTCATATTCCCATAAAAAGATTACTATTTTTTTATCACTAAGTTTGATTTTGATTACATAAATAATGTGGCAGAATAAGAAGCGTGTGTCATAAGACTTCATCCAGCCATTGCGAGAATGTTTGAGTATTGAAAGTCTATAGGGATTTAGCCCTGGTGATCTATCAGTTATGTAGGGAATGGGAGACTCAAAATTTATGATTAACCCAATATAAAATGTTGATTCTAAAACTATTATAAGAGTTTGAGAATGTGGATTTTATTCATGTGCCTTGAGATGAAAATCAAACGGCAGATGCTATTTCTATGCTTACCTTGATATTTAAGGTGAATAAGAAAAGAAAAAACAATATAGATTTAGAGGAGGTTGTATAAGTCTCTTGCACATTGTTATAATGTTAAAGCTAAATCAGATTGTCGTCCATGGTATTATGATATTAAAAGTTATCTCAATGATCGAGAACACCTAGACAATGCCTTTGAAAATGATAAGAAGACCTTGAGAAGGTTAGCAATAAGCTTCATTCTAGATGGCGAGATTCTTTACAAGAAATACTATGATCAAATGTTATTAAGATGCGTGGATGCTACTGAAGCACAAAGAATTTTGGAAGAAGTACATGAAATAGTTTATGGAATTCATGCCCATAGGCACAAAATGATGAGACAAATTATGAGATTGGGCTATTTTTGGCTAACTATAGAAGGAGACTATGTCAAATATGCCTAAAAGTGTCATAAATGCCAAGTCTATGTAGATAAAATTCATATGCCATCTTTGCCACTACATGTCATAATTGCTCCATGGCTTTTTTCTATATGAGGCATGGATGTTATTAGGCCAATTAACCCTATAGCTTTAAACTATCATCACTTTATCTTGGTGGCTATAGATTACTTCACCAAATAGGTTGAAGCTGCTTCTTACGCAAAGTGATGAAGTCGACAGTGATAAAATTCTTGAAAACTAATATCATTTGTCGATTTGGAATACCAAAAAGGATTATAATAGACAATGCCTCTAATTTAAATATAAATTGATGACAAAAGTGTGTACCCAATTTAAGTGTGTACCCGTCCTATGATGAATAGAGCGGTGGAAGCAGCTAATAAAAATATTAAGAAAATTATGGCAATAATGGTGGAGATTTATAACGATTGACATGACAAACTCCTTTTGCACTCTTAGCTTATCGAACTTTAGTTCGAACCTTTACTAGGGCAACACCTTACCCCTTGGTATATGGCACAGAAGTAATTCTACCAATTAAAGTTGAAATCCCCTCACTTAGGGTATTAAGGGAGACCAAATTAGAGGAAACTGAGTGGGTCTGAGATCACTGTGAATAGTTAAACTTTATTAAAGAAAAGAGGTTGCGAGCAATCCAGCATAGGCAAATGTATCAGAGTGAATGATAAGAACCCATGGTAAGAAACTCCATTCCAGGTAATTTTATGAAGGGGATTTAGTATTAAAGAAAATCCTTCCTAGCCAAAAAGATCCATGTGGTAAATAGGTTTTGAATTAGGAAGGTCCCTATATGGTTCAAAAAGTATTTTCTAATGGGGTATTAATTTTGGCAGAAATGGATGGGCACACTTTGCCCAATCTTGTCAATTCTGATAACGTAAAAAAGTATTATGTCTAAAAGGCAATTTCAAAAAAAAGTGAAAAATGAAAAAAAAAAGAAAGAGAAAAAGAAAAAAAGGAGAAAAGATTTATTGATTTGACTAATGACTTTCAAAGCTTTGGGCATACCTTGTAGATTTTTACTAAGTCTTTTTTTAGTTCAATAACCCTTGCTAGCAATCAACTTCAAACTGTGCGAGTGTTCCTCGGTAGTTGAGGCTCAACTATCGATAGGTCATCTCCCACAAATATAGCATTAAGAAACTCAAATGACTAGAAGGATGGCTCTAATGCATCCTCATTTAGTTTAATTTAGGTTACATAGATAAAGGCAATAGTGATCATCTTTTAGTTAAACCCAATACTGGCTACCTTGTCATCAATCTTGAATTTTAACTTCTGATGCAAGGATAATGGTACTACCCTAGTTAAATGTATCTAAAGCTTTCCTAACGTGCAATTGTAGGATAAAACAATGTCCATTACACGAAAATCAATCTTGTAATTGCATGGGCCTACATAAAACTGAGTGATGATGTTAATAAAAACTCCATGACAAATCCTGTCAAATGCTCGCACTATCATGTGATTGTGCTTGATGTGGGATGCATCAACAAGAAGCTTGTTTAAGGAGGACAAAGGCATGACATTGAGGGCAGAGCCATTGTTTATGAGAACATATGGCAGAATGCAGCTTTTTACAGTGTGTGGTGATATGTCAAGCTTTGTAGTTACCCATACCTCCAAAAGGGATCTCATCATTGGTGAATAAGATGTAGTTATCAGCATGATGTTGTTCATAAGATGATCCAGTTTGTCCACTGAAATGTCTGACAATACATATGCCTCATTCAACACTTTTAATAGTGCATTTTAATGAACTTCTGAGTTAAGGAGTAAGGACAATACAATGATCTTAGCTGGTTGTTTGCTCAATTAATCAATGATATTGTATTCACTATATTTGATGAATTTTAAAAACTCTGTGTTTTCTTTTTATCCACCATCCCTTTGACTTTTTTGGAATCTAGTCTTTTGTTTTGTCCTAAGATATGTCAACTATCCTTAAGGCATCACTTTGTTAACTATCTTGACTAAAGGTGCATAACATCTACTATTGAGAGTCAAATGGCTAACTCCTGACAAGTTAAAAGTAGCGGTTAATTTAGTGGGCTCGTCAATCATCATGACTCAGCCTTCAAATTTCTAAGGAATGGCTTTGCTGGTTTTATAGGGTAATAATGCAAAAGTCTCAATGAATAGCCTTAATGTAGGCATCAAAGGATTTGCTCCAGAATTTGATTGTCCATAAAAGATAAGAGGTTATCCTCTCTCATTTGGTGGTTGTGTCATCTTTCCCTAATTATATTCACCAATTTGGTGGGAAATGCTTACTTCTTATCATAAAATTCAATTCTGCCTTCATCCATTATTCTTTGAAGCATCGCGTGAAATTATTTGCATGTCTAAAGAGTATGACCACGAATAGTGTGGGAACCATAGAAATCAACAAGTTCTTTTTTTGATCTTTCAACTGCATTAACATCCCTAGTTGAATCATTATCCACTAAACCATACTCATCAGCATCCTGACTTCCTATATGCTTTGCTTAACCTCATAATCATTTTTGACATTGATCAAATTCACTATCAGCTTGGTATGCTTTAATGAGGAATTTGTAGTGATATTCAGCCCTTGATTCATCCTAAATTGTAGAACCTTTGAATTAATGAGGCTTTATACCCTTCACTTGAAAAAAAATGCAACTTTCAATATCGTGCCTCGCTACCCCAGCATGGTAGTCATAATGGGCATTAAGGTTATATCATTAAGGCTATGAAGGTTTCTTCTCTGGGACATACATAAAAGGGACTAGATGCCTTTGGAGCAGAGCCTGATAAAGCTTTTTGTAAGTCATGGGGTTACGGTTAAATTATTATCTTTGCTAGTTTGCACCCTAATAGTTTGGTGCATTGTTGACATTTTGATTGGCTTGCACTTGGTTGTTTCATATAGGATTTGATGGGATGGTTAAGGATGGGCTATGGGTTGTAGCATAAACTGGTTGATAAGGGATCATGATCAGGTCAGAGTAGGGTACACCCAGGTAGTAGGGATTGAACATTTGATACTGGCTTAGTTAAGATAGGTTATAGTAGCTTATTGCCTTCTCTTCTTTCTTTTTGTTAGTGGTAGGCTTTTTACTCAACCTAGATGACTCACCCATGGTTATCCTACCACTTTTAATTACTGTATCAATTATCTTGTCAGATAGAACCAAGACACCAAACTTCTTAATGGCATTCCACACTATATTTTCATAATGTAGGCTGTATAAGATGTTGATAAAAGTCATCGTCATTTCCTTTTCAGTTAGAGAAGGCTGGACCAAGGTTGCCTCTTCTCTCCACTTTTAAGCATATTGCCTGAAACTTTTAGTTGGCTTTTTTTCTAAGTTCATAAGAGAGAAATAGTGGAAAGCCTAATCTGACACATGCTAGTATTGGTTCAATAAGGCCCTAGCTAAGTTGGCCCATGACTAAATCTTGACATTATTAAGCTTTATGTACCATTAGATGACCACCACAATCAAAGTATGCTTAAAATAGTGGATGATGAGCTTTTTTTCTTTCTCATACTTGATAATCTTCCTAAGGTATATCCGAATATGCAAGAAGGGCTCAATAGTTCCATTAAACTTTTTAAACTTTGGTACCTTGAACTTTGAGGGAATGACAAGGTTGGATGCCTAAGACAAAGATTCCATGTCAATGGCTTTAAACTTGTCATTCCCCTTGATGGCTTAGAGATGTTTCTCCAATAGTTGATAATTGTCTATCTCATCAGTAAATGTTATAGGCTTCTGACTATTTGTCTTTTTTTGGGTCATCTTGACCAAAGTCTATAGGATCGATAAAAAAAACTACCATATTTGCTCATAAATTAGTTTGCTGTTATGGGTTTAAGTAAATCACTGGTGGCACTAATAGAACTAACATTGTGTTGGGTTGGTGCTTTTGATTAGTTTCTTCCTGGGTAGTCTTAGTACTACTAGCAAGATGATTTTTCGGGTTAGCTGGCTCCCTCTCGGTATCTATAGTGTTGCCTTGTCCCTTTTTTTTGGAGACTGTTAATAGCTCCATGATCTTT
>JBBYHK010484678.1:0-17127 GCA_038382065.1 Adansonia grandidieri | reverse complement strand
TCATATCATGCCTACGATTTGATCATTTCTTTCTTTGCTTGAGCTGCCCTTTCGGGTTTTCAACTCAAAGCCTCCCCCTATATTGCCTTTAGTAGAATGCCTTATTCGGGTTTTCATCCGATTTTTTTCTTCTTTTTTTGTTTTTTGTTTATTTTTTCTTTCTTTTTTTCTTTTTTTTAAGCATAGTATTTCTTTACAGTGTCTGCATTGATAGGATTTAGCAAGACATCTCCATCCATTTCGACAAGGATTAATATGCCTCTTGAGAATGCCTTGTGAACCATATAGGGCCCTTCCCAATTGGATGCCTACTTGCCTCGTGGATCATTTTGTATCAGGAGGATTTTCTTCAGCACTAGTTCTCCTTCATGAAATTATCTTGGATGAATCTTTTTATCATGGGCCTTCATTATCTTTTTTTGGTATATTTAGCCATACTGGATTGCTTTCAACCTCTTTTCTTCAATAAAGTTTAATTGTTTGTAGCAATCTCGTGCCTATTTAGCTTCTTCCAATTTGCTCTCTATTAATATTCGAAGTGATGGGATCTCAACTTCAATTGGTAGTACTACCTCTGTGCCATACACCAATGAGTAAGGTGTTGCCCAAGTCGAGGTCCATACTAAGGTTCGATAAGCAAAGAGAGCGAATGGAAGCTTCTCATGCCAATCTTTATAAGTTTTCACCATTTTTCCCATAATCTTCTTAATATCTTTGTTGGCAGCTTCTACAGCCCTATTCATCTTTGGACAATATGTGACTGAATTATGATGAGAGATTTTGAGCTGGGTACAGACCTTCATCATCAATTTATTATTCAAGTTGGAGGCATTATCCATTATAATTCTTTTAGAGACCCTGAATCTACAAATGATATTGGCCTTTAGAAATTTAATCACCACTAATCTTGTGACATTTATGAAAGAAGCGACTTTCACCCATTTGGTGAAATAATCAATGGCCACCAAGATGAAACGATGTCGATTTGATGCTACAGGAGTAATAAGTCTGAAGACATCCATACCCATATGGAAAAAGGCCATGGCATGATCATGACATGCAACAGTAAGGGTAGGACATGAACTTGTCAGCATAGATTTGACATTTATGGCATTTTTGGGTGTACTTGATATAGTCACTCTCTATAGTCGTCCAAAGGTAGCCTAATCTCATGATTTGTTTTGCCATCTTATGTCCGTTGGCATGAATCCCACAAACCCCTTCATGTGCTTCTTCTATTATTTTCTTTGTTCCCGAAGCATTAACACACCTTAACAATGCTTGGTCAAAACTTTTCTTATACAAAATCTCTCCGTCCAAGACAAAATTCGGTGCCAACCTTCTTAAGGTTCTTTTATCAGTTTTTGAGGCATTTGGCGGATACTCAATCCTTCAAATAATTTATGATATTGTGATACCATGGAAGGTCATCTGCCTTAATCTCAATGTTATAGCAGTATGTAGGGAATTCATAAACCACCTCCTGCCCCTTGTTTATTTTGAACATCGAAGCCAAGGTGGCTAGAGCATCTGCCATTTGATTGTCATCACAGAACAGATGAATAAAGTCTACTTCTTTGAATTCTTCTATTAATTCTAGAATCAAATTGTTATATTATTGCAACCTTGAGTCTCGTGTTTCCCATTCTCCACGTAGTTGGTAAATTACCAAGGCTGAATCTCTGTAGACTTTTAATACTTGGGCTTTTTTTTTCTAATGTTGCTTGAAGCCCCATAATACATGCCTTATATTCCGCCACATTATTGGTGCAATCAAAAATTATATGGGCTATAAAAGGGTAATAATACCCTTTTGAAGATATTAAAACTGCATCGATTCCATGGCCTAATGCATTTGATGCTCCATCAAAATACATTTTCCATGTAGATCCCTTTGATGACTCTTTTTCTTCTTCAACCGTAATATTCATCAAGTCCTCATCAGGGAATTCAAAATCCAATGGCTGATAATCATCAAGCGCCTGGCTTGCTAAGAATTTAGCAATGGCACTTCCTTTGATCGCCTTTTGGCTTACATAAATGATGTAATATTCAGATAGTAGAACTTGCCACCTAGCTACCCTTCTTGATAAAGTTGGCGCTTTGAACAGATATTTGATTGGGTTCATTTTGGTGATCAGCCATGTAACCTGATACAACATGTATTATCAAAGCCTTTTCATTGTCTAGACTAGAGCACAACATATCTTCTCTATATGGGAATAATTTACCTCATAATCCAAAAATTTTTACTCAGGTAATACATTGCCCGCTCTTTCTTTCTAGTCTCACCATGCTACACTAACACATAACCCATGGATCTTTCAAACACTAACAAATACAGGATCAAAAGTCATCCCAAAGTAGGTGGTACTAATACCGATGGATTAGAGAGATATTGCTTAACTTTTTCGAAAGCATTTTGGCATTCACTATCCCACTCACCAGGATTTTGTTTTTGCAAAAGCTAAAAAATCGGATCACACTTATCCATGAGTTGAGATATGAATCTAGCGATGTAATTCAATCTCCCCAAGAAACTTCTCACTTCTTTTATGCGTATGAGGATGGCAACTCCTGTATAGCTTTGATTTTATCCGGATCAACTTCAATTCTTCTTTTGCTTACAACGAAACCTAATAATTTTCTAGACCTGGCTTCGAATGTACATTTCATTAGGTTTAGCCTTAATCAATATTTTTTCAGCCTTTTAAACAACTTATGTAGGTCTGTTACATGACTTTCTTCTTAAGGCGACTTAGCAATCATGTTATCAATGTACACTTCAATTTCTTTATGCATCATGTCGTGGAATAGGGTGACCATTGCCTTTTGGTAAATTGCTCCTGCATTCTTCAACCCAAATGGCATTACTTTGTAACAAAATGTTCCCCACATTGTGACAAATGTGGTCTTCTCTATATCCTCGAAAGCCATTTTAATTCGGTTATACCCTGAAAATCCATCTATGAAGGAAAATAAATAGTTTTTCACAGTATTATCAACCAGGGTGTCTATATAAGGGAGGAAGAAGTTATCTTTTGGACTTGCTTGATTGAGGTCTTAGTAATCTACACACATTCTAACTCTTCCATCTCTCTTGGGAATTGGGATAATGTTTGCTACCTACTACAGATATTTTGCCACCTTCAAAGAGCCATATTCAAACTATTTCTTAACCTCTTCTTTTATCTTCAAAAGCATCTCCAGTTTCATTCTTCTTAGCTTTTGTTGAATAGGTTTGCATTATGGCTTTAAAGGCAATTTAAGAACCATAATCTCCACATCCAATCCTGGCATGTCTTAATAAGACCACGTAAAGATGTCTCAAAATTCTTGCAGCAGATTTATCAGATCTTCTCGAGTGAAAGCCTTTATGGCAGTTCCTATTCTGATCTCCTTCTTATCATTTTCATAATTCCTTAAATTGATAATCTTAGTGGGCTCTTCATATGATATTATGCACTCACCTTCTCATTTAATTATTTTTAACAAATCAGGAGGCTAGATATGATCATTGACATCTTTTTCAAGATCGACCTCGTTCGAGCATATATTTTATTCAAAATTAACCTTTGAATCCTAATCAGATTTATCTATTTCTCTGTAAAGGCAAAAGCAAGGAAGAAATAGGCAAAAGAATATGGGATATGAATGGGGTATGGATGAAAAAAAGGAAAAAAATGTTGAGATAAGAAATCATAAAAGAAATTAATGTAAAAAAAAATAGCCAAGAAAGATTGTATAAGGAAAGATTACGTGCATTTCAATTTTACTGAAGATAAATTAACATTATGAGTTTTTACAAAAAGATTTATAGACGACATAGTTCATTTCTTAGTTATTACTTTAGGATTGGCCTAGACACTATGCTTCCCTCCATACATATCCAATTCCTTAAAACATATCCAGGGGGCATGGGCGAATCCCATGATCTTCAGTGAACTCTTCATCATCTCCTCCAATTTTAGCCACATGATGCTCTTCGAAGGCTTCACTGATTACCAGAACAACATTCCTAGTTTCTTTATCTCAATTTCTTGAATTGACTCCTCCATAGCAAAAAATTTCCTTTAACGAGGGGTAGGGAGTTGATTTCTGGCCTGACTATTGGCCAACACCCAAGGATGGCTGCTTTCCTTTAATTCTTTTTTCAAACTTCTTCTCCTGAACTCTTTCTGGCTTGAAGCCTAATCCATATTTGTCTTTCTTACCATTGACAATAATGGCCTAGTTAATTCCTTGCAAACGTCTCTCGAGTCCTTTTTCAGCTAAGGCTAATTTCCCTATTGTCAACTTGAGGCCCATACGTGTGCTTTTCGATAGCTTTAGTTTAGCGATGATTGACCTTTTTGATATAAAGGTCGCATTGACAATCTCAAAAACTCTGAAAGAGCATTCATCAGTTTTAGCATTTGTGTCAATGTAAGGAGCCTCTGTAGATGTAATAGCAACTATGTCTTCTTCCCCAGATAAACTCACCAATCTTTCATCCATTATAAACTTAACTTTTTAATGCAAGGATGATGGAACGGCCCAAGCAAGATGAATCCATGGTCACCCTAACAAATAATTGTATGCTAGAGTGATATCCATAACATGGAACTAGATTTCAAATGGGCAAAGACCAATTTCTAGAGTAACTAAAATAGTTCCTTCAGTGTCCCTTTTTATTCCATCACAAGCCCTGACAATCACATGGCTTTGTTTGATTTGGCTAACATCTACAAGCAAATAGGATAGTGCACTTGATGGCATGACATTTAGAGCAGAGCCATTATCGATAAAGACCTTAGGTAGTATGGTCCCTTTGCACCAAGTCATGATATGGAAGGCTTTTGGTGAAGTATTACCTCCTGGCGAAATTTCATCCTTACTAAATGAGAGGAAGTTATTAGCGACAATTTTGTTTACCAACCAGTCAAGTTTGTCGACAAAAATGTCCTGAGGGACATAGGCCTGATTTAGTACTTTTAGCAAAGCATTCCAATGAAGTTTAGAACTGAGTAACAGAGTTAGCAAGGAAATCTTCATTGATTATTGCTTTAATTACTCCATGACACTGTATATGCTGTGCTTGATATACTTTAAGAATTTGGCTGCCTCTTTTTCCTTTACTAGTTCTTGCTTTTCCTCTGATGCATCCTTAATAACCATTACCTTCCTAGATGTTTGCGCCTTTGATTTCACCTTCGTACCGGCTTCACTGGTTTCCCCGCTATATACACACTTGCTTCTTATAACATGGTTTACTCTTGTGATATCGACGGATGCCAATTGGGCAGTAACAGCTTTTGGAGTGGTGACCTTGCCATCATACTTCCATGGTACCTGTTTACTATCTTGACAAGGGAATGATGCTGGTGTCCTAATGATCAGTCTATGGGGCAATATCCTCCTTTGGAGGCATGGTCTGGTTACAACGAATGATAAAAGGGTAACCGATACCGCATGGGGGGGTGTCAATCCTTCGCCCACCATATTGACTGATTTTTTCACTTCTGCTTCAGTCTGTTCTAAAAACTCGATCTCACGATTATTCATCATCCCTTGAATCAATGCTCGAAAATCTAGGCAAATCTGCAAGGTATGCCCCAAAGTCAGGTGATGCTTGCAGAAATTGACACCATCATCAAATTATCCTTTAATGCTTTTCTAATTTTAGCTAAGGACTTTAGCTTTGGTTAGAACCATCCATACTTCTTCCAAAGATGTTTTGACCTCTTCCACGGTCAACTTCTTCCATTACACATTTTCAATGTTGATGACGTTTGAGCTCAGGATGATCTGGTAAGGGTTTGCTGCCATATTGGGAACCGGCGCATTATCAAACTTGAAGGCACCTCTATTAAGAAGGCTTTGAACTTTATGCTTAAAGGGTTGGTAGTTTTTAATCGAGTGACCAGGTAATGCATGGTATTCACAGTACAGGTTAGGGTCGTACTAGCTAGGATAATTGCCTTCATACGGTTTAGAGAAAATTGGTATTACTAACCTTGCTTTTGAAAGCTTGTCGAACATTTCCTTATATGAATAAGGAAGAAGGTCAAAATGGGGTCTGGTTTGATTAGTTGTTTGGGGTTGTGTATTGGTGTTGGGTCTTGGCTAATTTTGGGGAAGCGGGTTTGGAATGGTAGCTTGGATGGTTATTGAAACGGGTGCTCGAGTTGTGTTGTATGGATAAGTGTTTTGGGGCATTTATCTTGGTTTTTGATAATAGGGGCAAGGTCTTGGGCAGTATGGCTGGGTCACATAACCGACTAATATTGTTTTATCTTTTTTCTTTGCTAGTCCTAGCTTCTTTGCACTGGAGGACTCTCTTGATGTAAGCTTTCCAGCCTTAATGGCTGATTTGATTATTTCTCTAAAGATTACAAGATTAGAGAAATTCTTTGTCGCTTTCCCTACCAACTTGCCGTAATAGGGCAAATGCAAAGTATCAACAAATAACATTCTCATTTCCTTCACCATCAAGGGCAGTTAAACTTGAAAGGCTAAGTTCTTCCATCGTTGGGTATATTCTTTGAAGGATTCGGCTAACTTCTTCTTTAAATTTTGGAAGGTCAAATGATCTGGAGCCCACTCAACCATATGCTTGTATTGCTAGAGAAAAGCACTTGCCAAGTCAGCCCAGCATTTAATTTAGATACGATTCAAATCATTATACCATTTCAATGTCAATCCTGATAGGCTTTCCTAAAAATAGTGGATCAAAAGTTTATCATCTTATGAGTAGCCCACCATTTTTCTGACAAACATTTTAATGTGTGCCTGCGGGGATGTAGTGCCTTTATACTTCTCAAACTCTGGCATCTTAAATTTTGAGGGGAGAACAAGATCTGGGACTAAGCTGAGGTCTTCAACATCCATACTGCTATATAATTCGGCCCCTTCTTTGGCCTTTAACCTTCTTTCAAGAAGTAGTAGTTTTGCCTTTTCCTTTTTTTTTTGGCTGCAACTACTTTTTTGGCTTTTTGCTTAATCTTCTCTTCTTTATCGATGCCTAGTCCCATATATTCCTCTTGGATGGGAATAGATTGCGTAGTCATTTCTCGAGGTATGGCCTCAGGATTTATGATGATGACTGGTGGAGGAATAGTTGCCAAGGCCCTATGCTATACATTTTGGGCATTGGCCGGTGGTGGGTTGGTGCCTAATTCTTCAACTGGTGCCCCTTGGATGCTCTAATGGAAGCATCAGTATTTGCTTCCTGTGCGGGGTGAGTTGGCCCCCAACTAGTAGTAGCTCCATCATCTATGCAATTTAAGCTTGAAGTTCATCCTACCTTTTCAACATGGCCTTTTGAACCTACCTATGGCTTTCTTTGAGCCATACCAATCTTGCGATATTATCTTCAGCCATTCTCCTTGGTCTTGCTCTGGTGTAGTAACTATGTGTGGGTATTGACGATGTCCATTGGTCTCGATTCACAATGGTTAAACCTTGTGTGAATTCCAAAATTTTTGGGAATTAAATGATTATTAATAGAGCAATAATCATATGTGTATGTTTATTTGTATATGTATGTATGCATGAGTAATGAATGTATTCAAGGGCATTTGCTTTACTACAAGACTTCAAAATCCATAATTTCTATTGATTTTAGAAGAGAATTACATATCACTTATCATATTAGGATTATGTCCATAGAACTTCCTAATTTGGTCCTATTGCTTTTTGGCTTGTTCCAAAAAACTAAAATATCGCTGGGTTGAATTTGCCAACTGGGTTAATCTGTCTTTGAAGTCCTTAGATCCTCTCTACCATATTCCTCGCTTGGATGACTACTAAGTGAATTTGTTTTATTAGATGATCAATAAAAAACTGTTGCCCGACATTCGCCAACTGCTAAGTGAATTGGCCATCCATTTGTCACATTCGTTTCAGACCCGGCAAAACTTGTTATCCTAACAGACATCCATTTCCTCATATGCTTAGGCCCATGCCTTAATGTCGCGCTCTCTTTGAGACAACTCTTGTCTTACTTGCCCCAAAGCTAAAATGAGTGCTTCTCTTTCTTGGAGTAATTCTATCATCCTTTCCTTTCTTGGTGAAGGGCATTTTTGAGCCGCTCATTCTTTTCCATGGACTTCCTCCATTGTCTTCATGTATCTACGTGCACCCTTTGCTCTTGTTCGAATGTAGCTGCCTTAGGTTTGCTTCCCATGGCTTTAGCTTTCCACTTTCCAAGCTCTTTGTGGAGCTTATGCATTTCCTCAGTAACTTGACTAGGAGATTTACTAGAGCTCCTGAATAGACCAATGATTTTCATCTTCTTGTTTTGTTCTACCTAATCATGCTTCATTAAAGTGAATTGCTCCTCCATTTTCTGAAGATCCTTTTCCTTGGCTTCCATTTTCAACTTCAGATACATAATCTCTACCTAGAGGGCTTGATTCTCGATAGCCGCATTTTTCTGGTCTCTTTTTACCTCTTCTCTGATTAACTCCACTTTAAAAGGCATAAGAGGCTTTGGTTGAATGGTCGCTTGAAGATCGACCCTTTCTGTGCTTGGAATAATCAAATCATAACTCTAAAATAATCTCCATGCATCGTACTCGAGAGTGGTCTGATCTGTGTAAGAGAGCAGCCCAGACTCATATCTCTCTTTCCAATGTATGACAGTTGTTGGTAGCATGTTCCTGTATCTTTCCCTATGATAATCCAAATCCACACTAGCCAAATTGAAAGTCATGGGGATGAACTGCTTAATCCCATATTGTTGTCAGACCAAAAGTAGTGTATATTCGACTGTACCGCATAATCCGAGCAAAAGCACAAATAACAATTGACCGCACCTATACACGACAGATTCAGGTGCAAACCAAGGAGCTCTCTATGTTATCTCTTTCAAAGCCAAGTTCTTCAATGACATCACCCACTGATTCTTCGTTGACGACCGTGGCCAATCTTTTTCCACAAAATGCTAGAGAGGGATAGAGTGTGAGAAATAGGGTCTAATCCTATTAGCGCCATCTCCCTAAAAATGGCTGCCAGCCCAGATATCGATGTTCCATATACCTGGCCTTTACGAACATCGGACAATCCAAAGGGCCAAAGTGTGCTCAACTTAAAAAATATTTTGATGTTCGACATGAAGGAGTAAAAGACCGTCAGACAAATTGCTCATCCGACTAGTCTTGGATGGCCACCACGAAGTGGCCATAAACTTGGAGTCACCACTGATCATTTTAAGTTAGGCATAATCGGATGCCTATTGAAAATAATACTAGAGATTCATTGTTTTGGGTTTGGGAGTTGGTTACGTGTGGGTAAGGATTAGCACCCCCACAACGCCCGAAAATCGTTACCATCTAATTACATCTTACTTGAATCTCGTTTTCCTCGGTTCCATTTTTTATCATTATTTGAATATAATTCCCTCTAATGAATGAAATTTTGTAAAGATACGAGTCCAGGTTTTAATAAAAATTTTATCACCTATGCCTCTAGGAGAGGTGAGAACCATATGGATTTTTTGTGAAAATGATCTCCAAATGGGTTTTTAAGAAAACAATCAAATATTTCATGTCCAGCACTAGAGAGATACCGACATAAGATACCATTTTTTTATTCTAAAACAAATTTTTAAAGCATGAATACCCGAGGTCCCTAGAGAGGAAACTTATTAGTAAGATAGAAAAGAAAACAATAAATAAATACAAAAAATACATCAAAAAGAGGGATGATCGAAATGCATCTAGTAGTTGTCTTTAATTATTGATGAATAACCGAGATGACAACATTGAGACTTAGTCAAATTTGGTGGAAATTTAAGGAGAAAAAGGTTTCGATAACTTGAGAGGGAGAAAAACTTGGATTTTAGAAGGAATATGAAGAGCAAGGTTGGAGCATCCCCTCAGAAGAGTGGGGTTAGAGTATCCCAAAAATGAAAATTTGATGTCATTTTGAGGTAAAAGCGGGGTTGGAGTATCCTCTCAAAGTAGTGGGGTTGAAGTATCCCCAAAAATAAAAATTTAATGTTATTTTGAGGTAAAAGTGAGGTTGGAGTATCCCTTCGAAGTAATGGGGTTAAAGTGTCCCCGAAAATTAAATTTTTATACATTCAAAAGGAATAAGTCTTTTTTTTGGATAGAGGGATCTTTGAAAATCGAGAGCCAAAGGTTTGGCTAAAATGTTCCTCTTTTGTTTAGCCTTAGTTCGAGTCTAAAGGGCTTAGGTCATGGGAATAAGACGAAAAGCGTTTCAAAAATTGGGTTAGAAATAGAAGACAGTGTTATGTTGTTTCTCTTTTTGAATTTATTCTGAGCTTATCTGGGGTCCCCAGGGGGTAAACGAGGTACCATTGGAAAGGTAACTCAATGAGGATCAATATAAAAAAATATTCCAAAAATCCTAGAAAATCACTTTCTATGTGGAATTAATTTTTGAATTTGAACATGTCTGGACAGTGGCAGCATGTACAAGGTAAAGGTATGATGGACTTTGAAAAATCATTTCGAATTCATCTGGAATTATTAAAATGTGAATAATACCTTTCCAGAAAGGTAATTTCATGAAATCTATGGGAAAAATATTCAAGGGATTCAAATGTTTTTGTTGGGCTAAAACAGCCCGAACAGTAGACTACTTGCTGGATCCAAGGGTTCCAGACAGCCAAGATTCAAAAAATCATAACTATTTTATCCGAGATGATCTAAAGGTGAATGAGATATCGTTAGAAACGTAATTCAAAATCCTTCAAGGGAATAATACCAATACACTCTAGATAATACCAAAACCAGACTGCTATGCTACTAGAATAAAACAAGGGAGGTGTTCGGTATTTTTGGTTTTTCATTGGGTTGAGCTCAGGCCATGGACGTTCGAACATCCATAACCAAGATGAGAGGTTGACATGGGCATCACGAGTTTATTCCACAATCTTGGAATAGTTTAGGATAATAGAACAACACATTGACCATGCCACTATAAGGGTAGTTAGCTAAGGACCAAGGGTTCACATTTTTCAACTAAAAGGCTTCATTTCATTTTTGAAAAAACTAGCACTCTTACACTCATTCTTCCATGAATCCAGAACTGAATGCTTGTTTTGCCCCCAAGGTTAGAAAACCAACTTCATAAAAATCTTAAGCCCTTGTTATTCTCCATGTATGGGAGATGGCATGTGCTTAACTTAGGGGTATTTTTTTTTAAATTGGGTTTTCTAGCACTCAAGCATGTATCTCAACACAGGCAAAGTATCATAAAACGATGCAAAATATGGAGGACATATATGCATGGGCAAAGATGACATTTTTCATAGAAAGTATGACAACAAATGCATAGAGATGACTGAGAAATGCATGAACATACTTAGGATGAGCATGTTTAAAAAGAGTTTGTTAAAAAAGGCATTTTTATTTCATGGTGCCTATCAAGCTTCTAGGAAATGCATGAGCATACTTATGTCATGTTAAGATGCATATTTTAAACATGAGATGAAGACATGAATATAGAAAGCACATGGAAAGAAGTGCATGGACAGAGGCTGTTATGGTGATGAAAATGCAAAGGAACACGCTTAGTTAACCAAACAACATGAAGGCACCAAGAAAAATATCAAGATCCTAAATTACCACGACCAAAGCCACAAAAAATGCATAGGAGTCTTAAGATGGCCATAAAAGCATCAAAACGGTTCACTAAAATGAAATGTATGCTCAAAACAAAAGATATATGGGATAAGGTAAAAGATATACTAGCCAAGGCTTGAAGTTTCTTCCTACTTTAAAGCAACAACTTTAAGCTTAGTTTTTTCCCTCTTTTGCTATTATTTAACAAGAAAAGGGTGAAAGGAAGATGCTTTCTAGTAACGTGCCTACTAATGGGGTGTTTTTAGGATGAAAATGTGTGAAAGGTTGAGTTTTTTAAGGTGTTCTGCAGGTGGTTTCAGGGAGCTACTAGAATAGAAGTTGGTTGAGGGTGGAAAGCAATGGTATAGTGTTTTGGTGAGCTTTTGGAGCTGGAGTTCCTGAAGGATTTGTAGGGATAGGTGAAGAGTTTTTTAGGATTACTGGAGAGTTTTTTTTTATAGCTGAGAGAGGTTTTTTTCTGAGATAGCTTTTTTTTTCTTGGTTCAACCCCTTTTTTTAGAGGACAATACAAAGGGCATTTTTGGTTTTTTTCCTGCACCAGGGCATATCTCCAGCTGCCATGTCCAGTTGACTCCTTTGTTTATTGGTTCTGCCATGCTGAGTAAGTAGGCAGAAAGGCTGTGAAAGCCTTCTAGCTAGAGATATGCTTGCCATCCTCTTACACCCATATATTTTATGAAAGTGACATTTGTCATTAATTGTTTGCACTCAAAAAAATTGTTAGAATCTGTTAATGAACCCATAGTTGAGGTTTGCAATGTTATATGATAGTTTCTTGGTGCAAAAACATGTTTAAATCAAGTTTTTAGAGGCTGAAAAATGGCTCAAACTAGGCAAAAATGCCCTGGTGTATCGTTACAAAACATGTTGTATTGATACACAAGGTACATTTTACTCCTGAGTATCGATACAATGAGTTGTGTAATGATACTAAGAGCAAAAAATGTTTCCAGTCTCGAGACTTAGAGGCTAGTATCGATACTCCATGGATTTGTATCGATACTGGTGCTTGTGTATCGATACATTTTGCCAAAAATCATAATTTTAGCTACTGCCAAGGTTTGTATCGATATAAACATGCTAGGTATTGATATCATACCTTGGGTATTGACACCAAACCCTCTTGTATCGATACTACAATGGAAATTCTAAATTTTGGTAATGTGAATGCCTCGTGATAGTTTTTAAGCACCCCATATGACCTGCACAGACCTTAGGTTCCTCGAGTTGTCTTATCTTGGTCACAAAGAGAGGAAAATTGGCTCGCGTACTCACTTGAATGACTCTTGATGACACCTTAAAAATGACCTTTGACGTCTCGTTTTTGCATTTTTCTTTAAAGCGGATCATAGGAATTTTAGACCTTCCCAAAAAACTTTTTCTATTTTTTTTTAATTTTGTCATCTTTTACCTAACTCCTAGAATACCAAAAACTGGTCCGAACAAAATAAAGTGTTTACACCAGATATATGCACTAATGCATTCTCGAAGAAACTACCTTCACCCAACTTCTGACACGCGTTAAGTGCTCAAATGATTTCTGCTAAGATGGCGGGGGTAGGATGCATATTCCATTTCAACCGTTAAAGTGCTTAATCACCACTACTTCCACATGTCCGAGCAACTTCAGGAAGAAAACCAACTTGTACATGGCTAAAGCAAATGCATCGAGAGCTTTCTCTTTTTCTGGCTGATCCTTAATATACTCCTTCAAAAATAGCCATGAAACAACTGTGGTATTGCCTTTATGTTCGAAACGAAGAGACTAGGGAGATAAATCGAGGATCTATGCTAATCTCTTTCTATGACTCTTCGTCCAGTTACACTCTTTGCAGTAGATAGGTCTTGTCTCCACTTGTCCCAATGCTAATAATGATACAATCTCTTCTATGGTGGGGGTCATGTTATGGTGGTCAAATGAAAAGCATCAGTAAAAGGGGTCCCAAAATTCTATCAGAGCTTAGACAAACTGTTCATCCATGGGATCTTCAACAACATGGCCATATGTCCATATTTTGTCGTAAACTAGGTTTGCTTGGCTTTATCCCATCCTTCCCATAAATGTACCAAATTAGAAATATTATTTTGTCCGAGATCCAAGTGTGTGATCTGCAGCAGTCTCGATACAAAGTCGCCGAGTATGCAATCCTCCTATTTTCTTTGATTCAGTTCAGACTCTATGCGAACTTCTTCAAAATTTCTAGAAATAACCACCACTTTTGCTTGGTTCACCATAAAATCGAATAGAAATTTGGATTTGAAATCAGGCCTAAATAAACACCCATGATGCAAATGAATGATACACAAGAAGGACAAGAAAAGAAAAAAAGTAAACAAGGTTTGGATCGGACCTCTAAATCGGTCCTCGAATTGCCCCTAGTCTAGAATGGACTAATGAGGTACCTTCTCCTTATCCATCACGGATTTATGTCGAAAAAGGTTTAATTCAAGTGGGAGTATCTTCCATGCCTGTAAGGAGGCTAACACCTTGGGCAGGCGTAGGAATTTATACCGGTAGGCTTTTCACTAGCCCAAACAGAGGCTAACATCTCAGAACGCAGAGCTACTTCACCTCTTCCTACATTATTCGATACTTATGTCCCTCCCACATTAGACAAAAGGGAACTATTGCATATATGCATGGTGTGTGCGAAGGGATAAGCATACCCTTTTTTAAAATAAAGAGAAAATGCATAAACATTGACTTAAAAATAAAATAAGTTATAAAGAAAAATTTTCCAAAATGGGAATTGAAACTAAATACCAATTGAAACTGGATTAATTAAAATTTAATTAACACATGATCAATTTTAGGCCTAACTCTTTAAAAAAAATTGGATCCCAGTGGAGTCGCCAAGCTATCGTAACGTGGCCTGGATGTGAATCCTGACCAAGCCTGACTTAAACGGCCCTTGACTATATAAGTGGTGATGTATCATTATTTCAAAACTATTTATTCTTCTTTTTTTGGGCCACATTGATATTAATATTCTCTTACTTCTGGGGACTCGATAGTTAAGATGAATCGTTCACCCATTTTAACCCTAAATAGTCATCATGAAATGACCATTTGTTTAGAGTTGCCACCAATCTGTTTTGGCAAGGTGAGATTGGTTACTTGTCGAAATTAATGCTTTTAAGGGTCGAAACCCTAATGATAAATTTCATGGTCTACAAAGTACCAGGATCATTTTTAAGGGTTCAGGAGTTGGTTACAGCCATAAGTAAGGATCGACCCTCTCGTAGTGCCCAAAATTGGTACCTTATTAATCATGGTTAATTTGAACTTTAATTTTTATCTAGCTTCAATATGTGGCATTTAACTACAATTCTCGTATTGTTAAAATAAGATTTTATTATTCCATGAGAGAAAATCGAGGTTTTGCATTTTGAAAATCGAAACGTCTTACGTACCCCCACCAGAAAACCAATGGGATACAATAGTTTTTATTATTCCCTTTTATACCCCAATGGAAAACCAAAAGGATATAAAAGGTTCTAAAAAACCAAAATATCTTTCACATCTTGCTGAAGTACCTGGCAGAATGTGAAAGGTTTTTACTTGTATAAAATTCCCAATTTCCATTTTGAAAAGGGTATCTCATCATTATAATGATCCATAAAACCCCTTCACATATGGGTGGAAGGAGTTTCACGCATCACTCTAACTCCAAGACATTGCCTTTATTTTACAAAGACATACAAATTTTATTTGAAACAAAAATAAAAGACCTATGACTCAGTCTAGACACTAAAGTACTAATTCGGATCTAAAGACTCAAAAGATAAAAGAAAAATGAACCTATTATTAAAGTATACCTTTCGATATAGAAATACCCAGTGGTTACTTAAGACTAGGTTTTAAGAACAATTAAAATATCCCTAAGGCTTACCATCGACACTAAGGCACCCGGTAACTACTTAAGATTGGGTTCTAAGGAAAATTAAAATATTCCTAAGGCTTACCATCGACACTAAGGCAGTTGGTAAGAAAAATTATGAAAATGTCCCTTGAGTATACCTTCGACATGAAAATATCTCAGTACCCCTAATGGACTCAAAAATGACCTTAAAAGGCTAACTGAACCCTAAACATTCATCTTTGGCATTAAAGCATCCTGGTGAGGAAAAATTACAAAAAATGCCCCTGGGGCATATCTTCGCTATGAAAGTATCTCCGTACCCCTAATGGACTCAAAAATGACCTTAAAAAGCTAAAGGGACCTTAAACATTCACCTTTGGCATTAAGGCATCCCGGTGAGAAAAATTACAAAAATACCCCTAGGGTATACCTTTGACATGCGAGTATCTTGGTACCCCTAATGGACTCGAAAGGACAAGTAATGATGATTCTTACTCTAAATGGGTAATTTAGATAACAAAAATGACCTAAAGTATGAAAACTGCTAATGGGTCCTAAAATTTCTCAAAATTAAATATTAGTCCTTAATTGATTAAAATGCTAAAAAAGATATTTTTTTACCCAAAAACACCCTAAATGAGAAGTTTAAATTTTAAAATAACCTAACATGCAAAAATACCATTAAGTCCCTAAATTTTCAAAAATTACATTTCGTACCCTAATGGAGAACCAAAAGAATACGGAAGGTTTTTATATTTTTAGCACCTCACCGGAAGACCAATGGGATGCTAAAAATATTTAAAATAATCTAAGTGGATGATTTAATGCTAAAGATAACCATTTTTGTCCTAAAAATGCCAAATTTCCGTAAGGGTCTCTATTTTTTCTCGATTTTACAAAAAAAAAAAAAAAAACCTAAACCATCACAAAATACAATTAATCAAGTAAAAATCAGCATGTAAATCATGAAGAACATCCATAAGAAAGTTCAGTCAAACACCTTTGACCAAAAAAGAAAATTTTCCATTATTTGCAAACTAGCCTGTAAACTTTGAGAAATTGCAAAATACCCCCTAGTGTGTGAAAAATACCTAAATCATGATATGAAATACCCCAAATCAGTTTCCAAGTTATCCATGAAGCTTTCAGTCAAATCCTTTGACCATACAACAAAAACTTCTATTATTTGCAAGCTCGTCTCTAAACTTTTAGCATTTGCAGTTTAGTCCTTAATCAACCAAAACCATCATTAAAACACATAATTAAGGCATGAAAATCAGCTTGGAATCAGCAGCAAAACGTGGCAAAAATACTCATTAAGATTCAACCAAACGTAGGATTTGTTAGAGCAAAAATTTTCCATTTTTTTCGGTTTGGTCCTTGAGTTTAACATTTGTTACAAAATGATATATTAACATCAATTATAAGCTAAAACTAACCAAAACCATCATAGGCCACTCAAGATTAGGTTCGGCCAAGGTGGGATTCATCAAGCAAGCAAAATTTTCATGATGGAAAAACAAGTAAAAACACATGTATACACCATTTTCATGCATAAAAACACAAACTTTCAAACATATAACAACCAAATTACCATAAATCAAGCAAGACAACATATATACATGTGATATTACAACAAAATGACCATGAAATCAGCAAGAAATAGG
>JBBYHK010484667.1:0-10354 GCA_038382065.1 Adansonia grandidieri | reverse complement strand
TCAAAAAATTATTATTTTAAAATTATTGGCCAAATACTATTGTTTTTGTTGACGTGACATATTCTTTTAATCGAATGTGAAGCATCAACGCGGTTAATGATTTTAACATAAAGGCACCAATCGAGTATATTGACTCTTTTTAACGCAATCGCCTTTAAGTTGACGTGTTTGTATTAGTCTCAAATCATTGTGATCGATATTATATTGATATTGATTATATTAATTAATATGTATCAATTTTTAATTAAATTAATATTAATAATTTTAGGTATCATTTTGGTTTTCATATCGATCATGTCATAGATATCGATCAGTTACGATTTTATTAGTCAAAAATTATTGTATCGATTAATACATAACATAAGCTTATAAAAAAATAAATTATTGGTCATAAATTTAATGAATATTAGATATAATTACATGTAAATTTAATGAATATTAAATATATTTATTCATAAATTTGACGGTCATTAAAAAGTTTTAGTCTTATTGCTTTAATTAATATTGATACTCTTATATTTGATGAAGTTTTTATGAGTATTTGATATATGAGATTTATTTATTTTTATGAGTATTTGATATATGAGATTTATTTAATCTCATTTATTTTATATTTAAAAATATTTTTTATATATATAAATTAAAAATATTTAAAATTTAATAAAACAAAAAGGTATATCAAAACAAACCGATATTAATATATATCAATATCAGAACAAAAATAATATACCCATTATTGACTACTTTGGCCCAAAAGCCTTTCTCCATTTTTATTTATTTTTTATATTTTAATTCAATAAATATATTTTTATTAAAAAATTAAAAATTATCCATTAAATAATAAAAATTTTAATAAAGATCTAAGATTATCCTTTTTTGCTTTTTTAGTACAGTGGATAAATTTAAGATTCCGTTCTGGATATAATAGTTGAAAAATTATCCAGCTTGGAGACACCATGAACAACCCGATGCTTATGTTTTTTTCTTTTTTTTTTTTCTTTTGTCTTATTTTGACTTATCTAAAAACATGACACAAACAAAAAATAGAAAAAACTAAAAGATGATATAAAAATATGATTATTAATATATTAAAATTTATATGAATATAAAATTATTTGTATAAAAATAATAATAAATTTTAATGCATTAATTTTCTTATATAAACTTAATACAGTAATTTTTTTAATGTCCGTATATTTGTTAATTAACATGTCAATAATATGTTAACTATTAACGTATCAAAATTTACGTATTGAAATTAACATGTATCAAAATTAATTAACAAATACATGAACATTAAAATTATTATGTATCAAACTGATGTGCATCAAAATGATTAACCTATCAAAATTTATTAACGAATACACGAATATTTATTATTATTTCATATCTGTATAAATATTAAAAAAATTAATATTTTATTATTATTTTTATAATAATTTTTTTATTTATATTAATTTTGATATGTCAATAATTAATATTTTTTTTAAGATATGATATATTTTAATTTTTAATATGTTTGTGTCATGACACTGGACATGTTTAGAAAGACAAAAATTTCATGCTGCCTCCAAGCACGATAGCTTTCCGACTTCTATATCAAAAATAAAAATTTAAATTTATCCACTTTATTAAAAAAATATTTTTAAAAAATAATTTTAGATCTTTATTAAAATTTTTAATATTTAGCAAATAATTTAAATTTTTAATAATAAAATACATTTACGAAAATAAAATGCACGAAAAAAAAAATAAAAATGGAGGAAAGTGTCGAGGGTTAAAGGTGTCAACAAGCCTATGCTTTACTGTAAAGGCGTCAAAATTGGTTATGTTTTTATGCTGAAGGCATTGACGCCATTTTTTAAAGTTGTCAAACCAGTTGACGCTTTTCTGTAAAATCCTCAACCGTGTTGATGCTTGCATGAAAATATATATATATATATATATGTATATATTACATTGATAGAAACAATAATATTTTGATAAATAATTTTAAAATTACAGTACTTTTTTATAATTTATTTTGAAAATATGATTGTTTGATGAAAGAGTCTTAAATCACTTTACGTCTAAAAAAATATATATATTCTCCTTATATTTTATTGGTCTTGGATATTTGATATACAAGCCCGAAGTTTCTTTTAGTATATTAATCCTTAAATTTTTTATTTCCACAAAAAGAAAAAAAGTTAAGAGCTGATTACATATTATATTTAATTAGTTTTTTAATATAATAAAAAATAATATTTTTTGTTAACTTTATTTGAAAATTTTTACTTTCTAAAAAAGACATTTTCATGCTTTGTCAATTATTATTAATGAAAGACAATATCAATTGATGTTGTGTCATTAAGCCATATAATTACAAATTTGCTTAAATGTAATTTTTTTTTTTTTTTATAATGATCAGAAGGAAGGGTTAGGAGCTGAGCCGCCGAGGGCCTATAAAAATGATAAAAAAAAAAATTCAAAAAAGTGAAAGAATGTCATAAAGAAGTTATGCCTATGCAATGGATATAGTCATCGTCCTTTATTCTTTAAAAATTTTAAGTTTTATTTAATAGTTATTAAATTTTGTTAAAGACAATAATCTTTTTAGTAAATCTTAAAAAAATCAATATCAATTCTGTTAACTATATTAACTTTGAATTAATCTCGATTTTCATATAACGAAAACTTAATTTTAATTAGTTTGTAATTAAATATTTTCACCTTATTATTTTTCCTTAAATTATTTTGAATATATTTTAAAAAATATTGGAATGGTTTTTAACTCCTTAACTTCATCAAAAATGTTTTTTAATGCACACTTTAACATAAAACATTTTTTAGATCATTTTGGAAGCTTGAAAGTCATGAAAAACATTTTAAAATGATTTTTATATGAATGTATCTATACCTTAAATGGCAATAACTAAACTAAGTTGAAACCCTTATTTGTATTTATACAATTAAAAAATGTATTGATACATTTATAGTTTATCGATATAATCAATACATGTATCGATACATGGCTTTCTAATGGTCATATTTTGTATGTTTAAATGCAATGTATCAATACCCATGGTAATTGTATCGATAAATCATTGTGGGGGAAATCATATGAATGAAGCTTCCAACAGCTCTGTTATATCCCAACAAGTCCCAATAGCCATAATCATCTTCCTAGCTATGAAAGGGCTTCTCCAACACCTCTATAAGTAAAAATCAAGAAGAGAATGAGTCTATAGCCAAATCTTTGATTTTATTTCATCTTCCAAGTAGTTCAAATTATGTAAGGATTAATTCTTTGTAACTTTATATTCCTTTGTAAATTCTATCATTAGAATTCTTCGTCCTTAAGCTCAAACTTGTAAACACTAAACCTTTAAGAGTCTTCATTATTTCCACCCAAAGCCTTATATAAAGGGGAGGTTACGACCTTAGCCATTAAAAGGTAGAGAGGTTACTATCTTGACCTTGAAAAATAAAGAGGGTGAGGTTCTATCTTAGCTTAAGCAAAAGATAGGGAGTTGTAAAGGTTATACTTTATTCTTGAAAAGTAACAATTCAAGTTATGAATTATGAAACTCCTCGGCAACTAAGGCCAACGGAGAGGACATATGCATTAAGGCCAAACCTTTATAAATTATTATATTTAATTCTCTATCCCTCATTTATTTGTTTATTTCACTAACTTACAACTCCAAATGCTTCTTTGTTTGAATTTTTCAATTAAGTTCTTAAAGTTTTTATTTGCAAAAGAACTTTTGAGAAATTAATTCACTTTCTTATTGATTTCATTCACCACAAGTCTAACAATATCAAATGATCAAAGGATTAGAAATTTTTCACCTGCAACATGGCATTACATATTTATTTTTATGTCATATTACATTATAGTTTTTGCTGTTTAGTATCTACTATCTACTATATGTAATCTACTTTTATGGTTGCTCCTTTTTTTTTTTTTTTTCTAAATTTTGGTTTTAAATTGGTTTCTATTAAAAACTTTTTACGAACATTGATGTTATGATCAGTGTAGTTAGCATTGTACAATTGATACGATCAGTACATTTTTATTTTAAGGTGCACCAAAATGATATTAGTATTATACTACTTTGCTTTTCGTACTATCCATATTGATCTTATCTGCTTGTACTAATCAATATCAACCTGTACCAGCTCATACAAGTTTGTACAAGAATTTTTTTAAAAAAAATCACTTTTTTAATTCTTTTAATCAATTTTTAATTTTTTTGTCACAAGTATTTTTATTTTTCTCATTATTTCATTTAAAAATAAAAAAAATTATTTTTTATTAATAAAAATTTGCTATATTTTTCTAATATTTGCATATCTATTTTATTTGATATGTAAAATTTTAGAATATATATAATATTGAAATATATATTTGTATATAAACATATATATACACGTATATGTATATATACATATACTTTATTAGGGAATTTGAAAATGGGTTATATATAAATATTTGACAAAATGTCTGTAAACCTAAAATATCGTACTAATATACATCGATACGAATAAGTATTAGTATTTGTTGTAATGTGGCTATGATACAAATCCTGACCAGTTAGACTTAAAAGGTGGCTGTAGACACCTCATTTTGTCAAGGCCAATTTTTTGTATCCGAGGAGTTAAGTAAAAGATGATAAAATTAGAAAATAAAAATAAAAATAGGGAGACAACTGTCAGGTGCCGTGTCGCCAAGCGAAAAAAATTTTGGAAAGGTCTAAAATGCCTATGGGCCATATTAAAGAAAAATATATAATCAAGGCATCAAAAGCCACTTTTAATGGTGTTACCAGGGTCATTCAAATGAATACACGGTCAATTTCTCACTGTTTGTGACTAAGCCATGGTAGCTCGAGAAGCCATGGGTATATGCAAGTCATATTGGTACATCAGTATTGATTTACGGTGCAAAAAACTTAAATTTTCACATGTAGTATCGATATTAAAGAGTTTGGTATCGATACCCATGGTATGGTATCGATACCTAGCGTGTTTGTATCGATACAGGCCTTGGTAATAGCTAAAGTTGTGATTTTTAGGAAAATGTATCGATACATAAGCATAAGTATCGATAAAAGTCCATGGAGTATTGATACATGCCTCTAAGTCTCGAGACTGGAAACAATTTTTGCTCTTAATATCGACACACACCTCTTTGTATCGGTACTTAGGGGTAAAAATTATTGTGTGCATCGATACAACATGTTTTGTATCGATACAGTAAGGCATTTTGCCTAGTTCGGACCATTTTTCAACCTTCAAAAATCTAATTCAAACATGTTTTTGGCACCAATAAAAATCATCATAAAACATTGCGAACCTTGGCTTTGGGCTTATGATTAAATTTAAACAAATTTTAGAGCCCAAACAGCCAGTGACAAAGGTCACTTTCACGAAATATATAGTTATAAGAGGGTGGCAAGCATATCATCAGCTGGGAGGTTGTTGCAACCTTTCTGCTCTCTTTGTCACTATGATAGAACCAATGAGAAGAAAACCAGCTGACCATGGTAGCTAAAGATATTCCCTGCTCCAGGAGAGAAAAATAAAAAATGCCCTTGCCTTGTCTCCAAAAGGCATTGGCTGAGCATTAGATTAAGAGGGGGACTTTCAGCTTTTTGAAAAAAAAAACTCCTCTCAGCTATAAAAAAAAACTCTTAGCTATCAAAGAAGCTCTTCAGCAATCCCAGAAAACTTTTCATCTATCCCCACAAATCTTCCATAAACTCTAGCTCTAATAACTCACCAAAACACTGTCCCATTGCCTTTCAGCCTCAAACAACCTCCATTCCTATAGCTTCCAAAACACCTTCAAAAACCCAACCTTTCACACACTTTCTTGCTAAACACCCCATTAGCAACCTTTTCTTGCTAAACAATAGTGAAAAGAGGGAAAGAATTGAGCTTAAAGTTATTGCTTTAAAAAAGGAAGAAACTTCAAGCTTTTTCTAGTATTTTTTTTACCTTGTTCCATATATTTTCTGTTTTAATCATTCATTTCATTTTAATGAGGCTTTCATGTTGCCATGACCCTCCCAATACTCTCATGCATCTTTGTTGCCTTGGTTGTAGTAGTTCCAGGACCTTGATGACCCTATTGATAGCTTGATGTTGTTAGATATATAAACTTACCATGCTTCATTTTCATCATCATACAGCCTCTTTCATGCACCTTTTGCCATGTTCCTTCCATATTCACATGTCCATTTCATATTTAAATGGTCACCTTAATGTGTCTTAGGTATGTTCAAATATTTTTCTTGTGTTTTAAGGAGGCTCATCAAGTAAAAATGTTGTCTTGACAACTCTGACATCCACTCCTTTGTATAAACATGCTTATATCATCTTCATGCATCCTATTTGTCATATTTTTGCATCTATGTCACCCATTTCCATGTCAAAATGTCATCTTTGCTTGTTTACATGTTTAATCCATGTTTATCTTTGTATGTGTTGTATTTTGTTCATGATATCTCCATTAAAATGTTTGCTTGTCTCTTACAAACTGATTTTTAGAAACATCCCCAAGTTAAGTTTCTATTATCTTTACTAGATGAAGAGTAGCATGAACTTAATGTTTTCATTAAATTGGTCTCCCAATCTTGGGGAAAATCAATATTTTAGCTGTGGATTCATGGTGAAATAAGTTTAATTTTTTAAAAAAAAAAAAAGAGAAAAGAAAAGAAATCATTTTTTAGTATTAATCCTTAATCTTGAGTCTCGTGCTTTGTTTTTGGTGCATGGTCAATGGGTTATTCCATCATCCTAAACCACTATGGGATTGTGGAATGAACTTGTAAAGCCTGTGTTGCTTTCTATCATAGACGTTCGGTCGTCCTAAATCTAAGTCTATCTCTAAAAAATCGAAATATCGAATAATCCCCCTATTTTTACTCTGGCAACACTGTAATCTAAACTTGAAAAATCATTTTTGAACCACAAAATATTTCCTTCAACTTTCCTAATGTTTTTCCTTTATAGGGCATTGAATTACCTTTCTAACAATATCTTATTTGCCCTTGGATCATCCCGGATGAAGGAGTTATGGTTTTTTGAACCTTTGTTATCTAAAACCCCTAGAACCAGCGTGCAACATTCTGTTTAAGCCGTTACAACCCATCCAATGATTTTTATGAATTTTCCAATTTTTTTCCCAAAAAGTTCACAAAATTCCCTTTTCGAAAATGTATTATCTATGATCTAACGCTCCCAAATAAGCTGGGAACGATTTTTTGAAATTCATTATGCCTTTTAAATTGTACATGCTATTAGTGCTAAGATGAACCTAACTTCAAAAATTAATTCTGCTTAGAAAGTGATTTTCTAGAATTTTTGGAATATTTTTACATTAAACCTTGTTGAATTACCTTTCCAATAGTACCTCATTTACCCTAAAGCTTTTGGATGTACCCAAAAAATGTGGGAATAGAGGGGACATAATGTTGTCCCCTATTTTTAACCTAATTTTCGAATCTCTTTTTATCGAGATGTTCAGATGTCTCGAAATGCACTCGTTTAGTCTCACTCACAACATCAACCCCTTTTGACCTACATCAAGATTAAAATACAAAAAATAGGAATTCATATTAAAATTTTTGCTATTGGAGATACTCCAACTCCACTACTCAAAGGGGATACTTCAACCCCATTTTTTAAATTAAAGTTTAAATTTTCTCCTTATTTCTAAATGTTTTCCCAACTTTGGGGATACTCTAACTCCACTACTCTGAGTGGATACTCCAACCTCTTTTTTTAAAAAAGATATAATTTTTTTATTTTTAGATTTTTTACAACTCTATTTTAGGGGATACTCTAACCCCACCTTTCTGAGGGGATACTTCAACCCTGTTTTTACCTCAAAATTTTTAAATTTTCTCTTTTCTGGATGCATCAAAACTGTTTTGATAAAAATCATCTTTCTTTTTTAAATTACCATAGATTCCAAATCGGTCTCTAAATTTGTCATTTCGGTTATTCTTTAATAATCGAAGGCATTATGAGATATATTTCGATCGTCCCTCTTTTTTACATTCTCTTGTTTGTGATTGTTTTTTTAATGATATTATTATATTTCTCATTTTTTGCCTTATTAACTTGTTTTCTTTTGTAGTGATTATTGGGCATCCATATTTAAAATTTATCTTCTAATAAAATTTACAAGGCAATGTTTCATGCTGGTATCTCTCCAGTGCCTAATACAAAAAATCTAATTTTTTAAAAATCTAATGCGGTAATCATTTTCACAAAAATCCCTATATTCCTCACATCTCCGAGGTGCATCGGTGTTCTACTTTTCTTTAAAAAAACTCGGATTTCCATTTTTCAAAACTTCATGCATTAAAGAGAATTATATCTAAATAAAGACCAAAGGGAATCGATTTAACCGAGACCATAGTGAGATATAGTTAATAGGTACCAATTTCGAGCGTCGTGGGGATACTAGTCCTTCCTTGCACGTAACTAACTCCCGAGCCCAACCAACGAATCTCTGGACTTTGTAGACCTTGAAATCAGTGTTTTGGTTTTGTAACTCGTGATATTATTTTTGATAAGCATTCGATCTTGCCTAGCCTAAAATCATCAGTGGTGACTCCAAGTTTATGGCCACTTTGTGGTGGCCATTGAAAACCAGTTGGATGAGTGACTCATCCGACGATCCCTAACCCCTTCATATTATCACGCCTAATCCAAATCCCAATCAAGGGATGGTCCAAGGCTCGACCATAACCAACCATCATTTATTTTAAGTCGAGCACACTATACTCTTCAGATTGTCTGAAGTTTTAAAGGCTGGGCATATGGTGACAGCTTGGCGACTCTGTTGGGGACTATAGAGAGTTAGGCCTATAACTTGCTATTTCTCACTTGATTCTCGATTTTTCGGTCTCCATAATTATTTAGATATAATTCTTTTTTATTTTTGCCTATTAATCTCTATTGTTTATGTTTTTGTCCTGTGATTATTAGGGATTATTCATGCCCAAATAAATATTGAATTGAATAAATATGGTAATATGGGAGTGAAATAAGGTTTGATTGTTTCCTCGACACACACTGTGCACTTGCATTTGCACTAGATTCCCACCATACACCATGGTGTGGTTAATATCCTAATTATTAAGGGGAAGTGAGCCATCCACTTTCGTGAGTAACCCCTTACATAGGCATGGTAAGACCTTTCAGGATGTAAATTACCTATGTCTTTCGTGAGTACCCCTGAGCACTTGCATATTGAAATACATCCACTTGATCGAACCTATTCCACCAAACTCGAGATCGGCCTAAGATCGGGGTGCCTTAACTATTTTTATCAGATGGAAGAGCGATTTGGATACCAAAGTAGGCATCAACTTAAACTCATATAGTGAACCCTGCAAGCTAAACCATGTTAAGCCATACCAGTTGCTGCTACAATAACCTAAAAATTAGGGTTATTCGGGGAAACATTCCTTACCTTTACTCCAATCTGTAAGATGATCTATGTATGTCGATATATTTTAGCAAAGTCTCTAATCCACTCTACCATTTTCATTGCTTATGTAGGCAATGATGGGTGACCATTGTCACCTGCATTTGTCTTTTCATTTTCATAATCATTCCTTTAGGATATGCCGTGATATTCAGTGGCAAATCCTCTTTTATAAGTGGGTAAGGACAAGTGAATGCCATTACCTGCAATGCCATCTTGAAATAGTTGTATGTGACCAAGATAAGCTGTCATGTTGCCTGAACGATGGCTTAGCATGTGTTTAACATAGATGGTGATAAACAAATATCACTTTTAGATGGTCAGTCTTAACCCTTGTGAGGTATCATGTTGCTTCATGAAGAGGCAATTTTAATATGGACATGCTGGTATGTTGCCCGTTTAATGCCTTAACATTTATCTTCATCATGTTTGCCCTAGGCATCGTACCGCCTATTCTCAGCGCAAATTTTGTGATACATTTTCGTTGCTATTATTTCATTTCTTTATCTTTCACCTATTATTTTGTATTGGTTACTAACTCATTTTTTTTTTTTACTTTTCTTTTTCACCATGCATCATTCCATCATAATTACTATCATCATAGGACAATTGGCTCTAATGGATCAATATTCACCAAGCAGTGTCTGTCATGGAGCAATAGTCCACTTTAGAGCTAAAGCCCTTAAAAAAGTTTGAGCATGGTCGAAACACCGATAGCGTGAAAATAGAGACATCCTTAAACTAGTGCATGTCTTAATAGTGCAAAAGAGGATCAAGATAGGGTATTGTCAAAATGATTGGTAAGATCAAAGAATTGTATGGACCAATTAGAGCAGTACTAAAAGGGAATCATTCATTAAGAGA
>JBBYHK010484656.1:4878-17128 GCA_038382065.1 Adansonia grandidieri | reverse complement strand
ATGCATATGTCAAACAAAAAACAAAAAAGGAACAAGTTAGTAACCATACGAAACAAAAAGCATAAGAATCAAAGAATAGAAAAATAAAAACAAAATTCCATCATGAAAGTTGCCCCGACAATAGACAGTATAATGCCTAAGGGCAAACATGATGATTATGATAGTAAACAAATAGCATAACGGCTTGTCTGAGTTAAAAGAAAGATTACCCATAGCAAGATAACACGATACCTCATAAGGATAAAACTAGCTAACTAAGTGGTGACATTCATTTATCACCATCGTTAAGTTGTTGTTTGGATATCATGACATTTGTTTAGGTCATATATGAATCTTTTAAGATGAAATGAGGCATTTTTTGTTTGGATATCATGATATTATAGGTCATGACATTTGCTTGCTATCACCTACTTATTAAAGAGGGTTAGCCATAGAACATAATGGCATACCCTAAGAAACATTCATGGAAAGTAACAAATACAGCCGATAATGTTCATCCATCATCACCTACATAATCATGCTATATAAAAAGTAAAAGTAAAAAGTGTTTGCTTGAGTTATTTTACCAATACTCTGGTATAGTTTGACATAGTTTGGCTCATAGGGTTCACTGTATAGGTTTAAGTTAACACCTAAACTGGTATCCAAATAACTTTTCCATTCAATAAGGATAGCCAAGGCACCCCAATTCAGGCCAATTATAAGTTTCACAAAACAAGTTCGATAGTGGATGTATTCCCTATACAAATATAGAGGGGTACTCACGAAAGATAGGCAATTTACACCTCAAAAGGTCTTGCCATGCATCTGTGGAAAGTTACTTATGAAAGTGGATAGCTCACTTCCTTCTAATAACTGGGATAGTAACCTTACCATGGAGTTCGATGAGAATCTAGTGCAAATACATGTGCAAAATATGTGTCAAGGAAACAATCAAACATTTTGTTTTACCCCTATATACCATACATATTTAAATTGATAGTTGTTTAGGAATAGAGTAGTCTTTGATAATTATAAGACTACAACCATAAAAGGTAAAAGGTTAGAAGATAAATATAAAAGGAAATTATAACTAAATAATGATGGAAATTGAACAAAACCAAAGACTGAGCAATATATAGCTAGTTGTAGCCTAACTCTTTAACTAGGTCCCTAGTGACATTGCCAAACTACCACCACGTACCCTTTTATCTTCGGCTAATCCTAAGCAAGCATCTTACTAATATATATATAGTGGTGTGGTTGAGCTTTTGGGTTCTCCCTTAATTGAGATTTGAATTAGGTATAATGATATGAAAAGGAAAAAGAACGTCGAGTGAATCACTCATCCAAATAGTCTTGGAAGGCTACCGTAAAGTGGCCATAAATTTAGAGTTGCCACTAATCATTCCAGGCTAAGCATGATCAAATGCTTATTGAAAACAATATTTCAAGTTACAAAACTCAGAACATCGATTTTGAGGTCTACAGGTTTAAAGATTCATCAATTGGGTTTAGGAGTTAGTTACGCATAGGGAAGGACTAGTACACCCACGATGCCCAAAATTATACCTACTAATTATATCTCACTTCAGTTTTGATTTAGTTGGCTTCACTCTATCATTAATTTGATATAATCCCCTTTAATGCATGAAATTTTATAAATTGTAGATTCGAGCTTTGAAGAAAATTTATATCATCTATACGCCAAAAAATTTAAAGAACATAGGGATTTTTTTATGAAAATAATTTTTAGACTAAATTTGAAAACTTAGATATTCCATGTCAAGTACTGAAGAGATACTAACGTGGGACAGTGCCTTTTAATTTTTGAAAAGAATTTTAAATTATGAATGCACAATGGTCATTACAAAAGGGAAACGTGTTAGTAATACAAAAAAATATAATCATATTACGTAAGAACATTCACCCACAAAACATAAGGAAAAAGAGGGACAATCAAAATGTACCTCATAATTATTTTTAATTATTGATGAATAACTAGGATGACAACTTTGAGACATGTTTGGATTTAGTGGTAACTTGAGGAAAAAAAGATTTTGATCAAAATGACCCAAGATATTCACAAGAGAGAATTCAAACTTTTAATGAAATTTAGGGTTGGAGTATCTCCTCAAGAACCAAGGTTGGAGTATTCCCAATGGTGATGGTTTTGGAAGTGTTTAAAAGAAGGTTTTGATTGAAAGCCCTTTTGGTAAGTTTTAGGAAAAAGAAAAACTAGATTTCCAAATGAAAAGCAAGGTTGGGGTATCCCTTTGGAAAGTTTTATGTTTTAAAAAAGGTTTGATTAGAAATCCTGAAAAGATTCAAAGGAAAAACTGTAGTTTTGAATGAAAAGTGAGGTTGGAGTATCCCCTCAGAAATTAGGGTTAGACTCTACCCAATACAAAAATTTTAATGTTTATAGAGAAAAAGGAATATTTTGGATAAAAAAAGTATTTTGAAAATAGAATTCGAGAGTTTGAATAAAATTATTTTTTGTTTTAACCTTGATTCAAGCCTAGATGGCTTATGTTTTATTACCTAACTCTATGGGAAGTTAATCAGGAGGCACTTCAAGCCATTCGAACACATCGATAAAAGTGGTTCGAGGAATAGGTTGATTTTAATTGGAACAATAGGGGATAGCATTATAGTGTCTCCCTTCTCAAATTTATTTTAGGTAAATTCGAAAGGGTTAGAAACCAGCCAAGGTACCACTGGAAAGGCAACTCGACAAAGTTTAGCATAAAAATATTTTAAAATCCTAGAAAATTGCTTTATAGGTGGGATTAGTTTTCGAAATTGAATTTGTTTCAACACTAGTAGCATATTCAGGCATACTGGATTTTGGAAAGTCATCTCAAACTCATTTGGTATCACTAAATCATATACGATACCTTTTCAGAAAGGGAATTTCATAAACTTTCTAGGAAAAATATTTAAAAAATTCAAGAAAATCATCCAGTGAGTCAAAATAGCCTAAACTGAATGCAATTCATTGGTTCTAGGGGTTCTATATAGTGAGGGTTCGAAAAATCATAACTCCCTATTCGGAATGGTACAAGTGCAAATGAGATATTAGTAGAAAGATAATTAAATGCTCTTAATGGAAAATATTAGAAAATTCCAAAAAATATATTTGGCTTTGAAATTAAATTTCAATGGTGGTCACATTGATGCCAAAGCAAAATAGAAGAGTATTCTTTTGGTATTTTTGGGTTTCTTTAAGACTAAACTCAAGCTAATGATGTCTAATCATCCATAACATTGAAAAAAGTGTGGCACACATTTAATGAGTTCATTCCATAATCTCGAACTAGTTTAGGACAATGAAACAACCCATTGACCATGCTACAAATAAGGTTATTAGACTTAAGATCAAGGCTTAATGCTTATCAAATAAAGTAGTCATGTTTCTAAGAAAATAGCATTTTGGAGTTTATTCAACCACAAATCCAGACCTGAACAGTTTAATTTATCCCCAAAATTAGAAGATCAATTTAATGAACACATTAAGTCCATGCTAGTTTCCATCTTTTGAGGTAGCATAAGGTTTTTTTTAAATCAGATTTTTTTTGGAACAAACAAGCATACATTATGACAAAAATCTTATGAATAAAATGCAACATGCATAACAGTGAACATGGATAACAAATTCAAACAAATAAGATGGTATTTTAACAATAAAAGAGGTAGCAAAAATGTAAGATGATGACAAGTAAGATGCATGAGAATGTTAGCCTTATAAATGACATCTAGAATCAAACCATATATGATTGTATGAACTTGTTTAACCAAAACATGTTGGAATTTTCAAGAAGACATTTTTATTTCATGGAACCAACCAAGATACAAGAAAATGCATGAATATGCTTAAAACATGTTAGGGTGAACATTCAAATATGAGATCAATATGTGAAGGTGGATGAATCATGGCAAGACATGCACGAATAGGGACTATTGTGATGGTGAAAATAAAGTATGTCATGTTTAACAATCCAAGCGCATCAAGGCATCACAAGGATTATCAAAATCTTAAGACTACCATAACAAAGGCCGGAATAATGCATGAGAATCTTAGAAAGCTCATGGTAACATAAAGAGGCCATTAGAATGACATAAATGCTAAAAAATAAGAAGAGAAGCATAGCAAAAGGGAGAAAATACCATAAAAGCCTCAAGCTTTAGCCTTTTCTTTGAACTGCAACTTTAGTTTTACCTTCTTCCCTTTTTTTGATGTTGAATAACAATAAAATGATGAAAAGAAAGAGCTTTTTGGTTAGGGTGTGGATAAAGGGGATTTTTTAGAGGAAACATAAGTGAAATAGAGAGTTTTGTAAAGGTTCTTAGTGCTAGTCTTAAGGATTTATAGGAATAGAGAGGGTTTTTGTTTTATGGTAGCTAAAGAATATTGAGAGAATATATAAAAGTGAGTGCTTTCTCTGCTAAGTATGAATGTGTGAAGGTTTTTTTTTTCTTTGTTTTTTCTGTTTATCTCTATCCCAGCTGAGCCAAAGTTGGCATATATAGCCAAGTGAATATGAAAACAAAAAATGCAAAAAGCAAGGGTTTTATAGTGTTTTTGTGTATGTGCCTCATACAGAGACAAGGTACTGTGCTTAACCACCATGCAAACTTATTAGTTTGCTCAGCAAAAATAGTAGATCAATACCACTTTATGTAGTTGAGCATTGAGAAAAATCAGCCTTACTTTTTAGCAATTTGCATAATGTCATAAAATGTCCCTTGTCATTGGCTATTTGGGCCTTAAAATTTGTTTAAATCCAAGCACAAGTCCATGACTGAGGCTTGATATGAATTTTGATGATTTTTGGTGTAAGAAACATGTTTAAGTCAGATTTTTGGATCCATGGTGCAAGAGCTAAAAAATGGCTCAAACTAGGCAAAAATGCTTTGGTGTATCGATACAAAACATTTTATATTGATACGTAAAGCAAATTATGCTCTTAAGTATTGATGCAATAAAGCATGTATCGATACTAAGAGAAAGAAATGTTTCCAATCTCAAGACTTGAAGGTATGTATCCATACTATATAGGCCTATATTGATATTCTCACTTGGGCATCAAAACATTTGGCTAAAAATTACAATTTTAGCTACTGCTAAAGCTTGTATCGATACAAATATAGTAAGTATCAATACCACACCTTAGGTCTCCATACCAAACCCTCTTGTATCAATACTATATGTAAAAATTTAAATTTTTAGTAGTGTAAGAGCTTGGTATCAATGCCTATGCACCAATATTACTTGTACGTACCTTTAACTCTCTAAATTACCTCACTTTGGAAATGATTAGAAATTGACCCATGCTCATTCGTATAACTCCAAGGATGCCAAGATGATGACCTTTGATGCCTTAGATGATCGCCTCCGATGCCTTAGATGATCAATAATAGTCGAAAAAAATAAAATGTCTACAAGGTGCCAATTTTACTAGTCTTTTGCTCAACTAAATAGATTAGACTTTAATAAGGAAATTAAAAATTCTAACTTTACTAGTCTTCTCCTTAGCCAAGAAAATGGATTGACAACTGGCTACTTCATTGGTCTTCTACCTAACCAAATGAAGAAGACTTGACACATTACCTATCTCATTGCTTTTTTGCCTAACCAAGTGAAGAAGACTTGGATTACTAGCTCTATTGGTTTTCCAAATAACCAAATAGAGTAGAATTACATACAATGCCTCCCTCGATGGGCTTACACATATTGTCAAACAAAGAGGACTTGACAGAAATATTCTTCCTAATCAAATGAAGAGGACAAAAAGAAAAATGACTCCATCGACCTTTTTCCTAGTCAAATGAAGCATGCAAAAGGACCACAAAGTCCACCAATCTTTTGCCTAATTGAGTGAAGTTAACAAAAAAAAGATCTCCATCTAATTTTTTGCCTAATTAAATGGAGTTGACTTAAAACCTACTTCACCGACCTTCCATCTAGTCAAATGAAGAGGATAACTGACTCTACTTACCTTCTGCCTAACCAAGTAAAGTAAACAAAAGAGAAAAACCTCACCTTACATTTTTCTTTATTAGACAAAGTTAACTCAAACCTAACTACACTGGTCTTCCACATAACCAAGCGAAGTGGACGAAAGAAAAAATTATTTTCTATAGGGCATAACCTCTCTAGAATGTGCCAATCCTATTGGTTTTCTTCTTAACCAACTAGACTAGACTTTTCTCCCTTTTTCTCCTAACCTACCTACTATATTGGCTTTAACTCATTACAGAAGGAATGATATTGCTTGGGTATCATCCACTGGGGAGTGATCTTTATTTCCATTGATACCACTAGGGACATCTTTCTTCTAATAGTTCCGTATAATGCAATATGAATGAATATGCATGACACCTACTTTTTTGTTAATATACAGTCATAATATAGGATTCATCTCAATGTCATTCAAGATCCGCTATGCTTTTAGCGAAACACTTGTCATGACAATTATGCTTTCATTCATCTTTTTCAAATTCTTCATGGTTTTTATTGCCATTATTCTCTTTCACTCTCGTCTTTCTTTCTTTCTACTCTTTTTAACTAGGTAACATCCTTCAAACTTCATTATAATCAATACATCCCATGTCTTTCCTCACCATTTTCTCCTTTTATTCTTATACTTTTTTTCTTTTTTAAAGTATTTAAACTCCTCATTTAGGTAATCTCAAACCTTAGATCACCTAAGATGTGAAATAGATGACAATTTTTTGATAGAATATTGGTCTTTCCCATAAAAATATCAAGGTACCCAATGTTTATTCCTCATTAATTTATCAATCATCATTAAACTAATCTACAAGCAATGACATACAAAAGGATAAGCCAAGAAAAGGGAGTTCATTATGAATTCATTTCAATAATTGAAAATACTCATCAATCAATCATTTGAACAAAATGTTAACATTTCAAAAAATGGTTTAGTGAATGTTTAATGAAGAAAAAAATTCAACAGGTATACTTTTTTAAGCAATAGGATCCCATATCTTTAGAGAACGGATTTGGTTCAACTCTCTGGGATATCATATGATAAATTAACTCATTTAGATAAAGCTTTTCTTCTGAAAACTCATTTATACTATGTTGCATGTTTTTTCTTGCTATAGATTTCATCCCAAACAAGAATGAATAATTCCTCATTGACACATAAACTTAAAACTTTCACATTTAGCATAAAAGCTCACAAACCAAATAACTTTTTACATTTGCTTGTCGCACAAATCCAACAATATTTAGCATTTGCCTTTACATTATCTCTTCAAACATAATAATTCTTCACTCTATTAGAATTCACAGAATCAAGTAACTCATTCCCATCCATCTCAGTCAATATCAATGCTCCTCCAAAGAATGCTCCATTCACCACTAAGTCCTTCCCAATTTGGAGTTTGCTTGCCCCGTGCATCCCTTTGGATTAGAAGAATCTTTCTAAGCATAAGCCCCCACTCGTGAAAGTATTAAGGATGAACTTTCTTATCATGTGCTCTTATTATTCTCTTTTGATACATCTACCTATGGCAAATAGCTCTTAACTTTTTCTCCTCAATAAAGTTAAGCTGGTCATACCTAGATCTGACCCATTCAGCCTCTTTTATTTGGCTTCCATTAATACCCATAATGAGAGAATTTCTACCTCTATTAGTAGCACCGTTTCCATCCCATAGACCAAAGAAGATGGGGTAGCACAATAGAGGTACAAACTAAAGTTTGAGAGGCATACAAAGCAAATGACAACATTTTATGGTAATTTTTACACGTCTTGGTCATCTTTGACTCAATCTTTTTTACATTTTTATTGGCTACTTTTACTGCCACATTCATTTTTGGGCGGTAAGTTGCCAAATTATGATGCTTGATTTTGAATTGTGTACACACTTTGTGCATCATTTTGTTTTTTAAATTTGAAGCATTATCACTAGTGATTCTTTCTAGTACTCCATATCGGCATATTATTTCTCTTTTGACAAATTTGCATACTACTAACTTAGTCACATTCATTTAAGAAGTAGGTTCCACCCATTTGTGAAGTAATCTATTGCCATTATTATGAAGTGGTGCCCATTTGATGCCTTAGGTGTAATTGACTTATCATATCCATGCCTCATATTGAAAATGGCCACGGACATATCATGTGCAACTATGATGAAGGCACATTAATCTTATATGTATATATCTAACACTTGCAACATTTGTGCACCTACTTTATGTAGTCACACTCTATGGCAACTAATAATATCCTAGTCTATTGATCTGCCTAGCCATCATATGTCTACTAGGGTGTATTACACATAGTTTTTCACAAATTTCATCCATTATCTTTTTAGCTTCAATGGCATCCACACAACTCAAAAGCACTTGGTTTTGACTTCTTTTATATAAGACCTCACTATCAAGGATGAAATCATGGCTATTCTCTAAATAATTCTCTAGTAATTTTTAGTAGCATGATTTGGATACTATCGATCTTTAACATATCAAAGAATATCATAATACCATGGTTGACTATCTCTTATGACCTCCACACTGTGGCTATGAACAGGGATCTAATGAATATCATCTTAATCGGTATCACCTTAGCCTCATTAGCCACCTTTATCGTGGTAGACAAAGTACCCAAAGCATTAGCGATCTAATTCTTTTCCCTAAGCAAATGCTGAAAATCAATAGTCTTAAACCTTTTTATTAGGAATCAACTTCTTGTACTATGCCAAGTTCTTATCATCAATTTTCCATTAACCTTAAAGCTGATATATCACTAGAGCTAAATTACCATACACTTTCAAGAATTTTACATTTCACTCTATAGCAACTTGCAACCCTATAACACTTGCTTTGTACTCTACTATGTTGTTGGTGCAATCAAAATTCAATCTAGCAATAAGCAAACAATGTTTTCCACTTGGGGAAATCAATATCACTGATATTCCATACAACATGGCATTAGTGGTGCCATTATAGTACATCTTCTAAGTTTCATCTTCAGGTGACACCTCTTTCTCTTGAGATATGGATGTCAAATCTTCATCAAGAAAATCAAATCCAATGGCTCGTAATCTTTCATAATCTGATTCACTAGGAAGCCGCTACGGCACTACTTTTTTTGGCCTTCCAATTCACGTTCACTGTATCAAACTCTAAAAGTAGGATCTACCACCTATAGTCTTTCTTGGAAAAGCTAGAGCTTTACATAGGTACTTAATCAAATATAACTTTGTAATCAACATAGTTTTCTGATAAAGCATATACTCCTTAAGCCTTTGAGCAACCCATGCCAACGCACATCACATCTTATCTACTAATGAGTAATTAACCTCACTATCAATGTTCCACGTGCCCAGCCTTTACGAACTTTGAAGGATTCGAAGGGCCAAAGTGCACTCGACTTAAAAATATGATGATGTTTAACATGAAAGAGTAAAAGACCGTCAGATGAATCGCCCATCCGACTAGTCTTGGATGGCCACCATGAAGTGGCCATAACTTGGAGTCACCACTGATTATTTTAAGTTAGGCATGACCAGACGCCTATTGAAAGTAATACCAGAGATTCGTTATTTTGGGTCTGGGAGTTGGTTACATGTGGGGAAGGTTTAGCACCCCTACAATGCCCAAAAATAGATACCATCTAATTATTTTTTTACTTCAATCTCGATTTTCTTGGTTCCATTTTTATCATTATTTAAATATAACTCCTTATAATGCATGAAATTTTGTAAAGATACAAGTCCGGATTTTAATGAAAATTCTATCACCTATGCGCCTCAGAGAGGTGAGAAAATAGGGTTTTTTAATGAAAATGAACTTCGGATAGGTTTTTAAAATCAAATGTTTCATGTTCAGCACTAGAGAGATACCGACACGAGATATCGTTTTGTGATTTTGAAAATAATTATGTTCAAGCATGAATGCTCGAGGTCCCTACAAGAGGAAACATATTAGTAAAATAGGAAAGAAAATAATAAATAAATCCCCATAAAAAATAAACACACAAAATATATAAAAAAGAGGGATGATCAAAATGTATCTCATAGTTGTCTTCGATTATTGATGAATAACCGAGACAATAATGTTGAGACTTAGTCGGATTTAGTGGAAATTTGAGGAGAAAAAAAGTTTTGATGACTCGAGGATGTCCCAAAAAAAAGTTTGGATTTTGGAAGGAATATGGAGAGTGGGGTTGGAGTATCCCTTCAGAAGAGTGGGGTTGAAGTATCTCCAAAGGTGAAAATTTGATGTCATTTTCAGGTAAAAGCGGGGTTGGAGTATCCCTTCAGAGAAGCGGGGTTAGAGTATCCCCGAAAATGGAAATTATATATTGGATTTGAGTTAAAAATGGGGTTGGAGTGTCCCCTCAGAGAAGTAGGGTTGGAATATCCCCAAAAATGGAAGTTTGATATTGGATTTGAGTTAGAAATGGGGTTGGAGTGTCCCCTCAGAGTAGTGGGGTTGGAGTATCCCCGAAAATAAAAATCTTCGACATTAAAAGGACTGGGTCATGTTTTGAAAAAAGAGAATCTTTAAAAATCGAGAGCCGAAGGTTTGGCTAAAATCTTCTCTTTTGTTTAGCCTCGGTCCATGTCTAAAGGGCTTAGGCCATAGGAATAAGCCAAGTAGACATGAGGCGTTCAAACACCTCAGTAAGAGCGTTTTAGAAATTAGGTTAGAAAACAGGACAGTGTTGCGCATTTCTCTTTTTGAATTTATTTTGAGCTCATCCGGAGGTTCTCAGGGGTAAATAAGGTACCGTTGGAAAGATAACTCGGTGAGGATCAATATAAAATTATTCCAAAACTCCTACAACATTGCCTCCTAGGTGGAAATATTTTTCACATTAGGGATTGTTTGACACTAGCAGCATTTATAGGGGAAGTGGGGCAGTTGACTTTGAAAAATTATTTCGAACTTATACGGGATCGTTAAATCGCAAAAGATACCTTTACGAAAAGGGAATTTCACAAACTTTTAGTAAAAATATCTGAAAAATCAAAACAATCATCTGGTGGGTCGAACCGACCCAAACAGAATGTGAATCGCTGATTCCAGGGATTCCAGATAGCAAAACTTTGAAAAATCGTAACTCCTTCATCCGGAATGATCCAAGGGCAACCAAGACACCATTGGAAAGGTGATTCGATGCCCTTATAGGAAAAAATGTCAAAAAATTCATGAAAAATTGTTTATGGTTCAAAAATAATTTTTCAAATCATGAATACAGTGTTGCCAGCATAAAATAAGAGGAATTTTTGGTTTTCTTAGACTTATTCGGACTAAATTCTAGCCTTGGACATCTGAATATCCGTGGTAGAAAACAATGAGTGACATGGGCTTCACGAGCTCATCTACATAATCCTGGAGTAGTTTGGGATGATGAAACAGCCTATTGACCATGTGAGAAATACAAGGATTCTAAGTAAAGATCAAGGCATGAACAAATTTTGACACTAAAAAAGATATTATATTTAAAAAAAATATATTTTGCTTCTTTTAACCTTGAATCCCAACATAAGTAGCTTAATATTACCCCAAGATTAAAGTGTCAATTTGCGAAAAATAATAGACCAAGATTAATCCCATTATTTGAGCTAATCTTAATCTAACTTGGAGTGTGTCTTAAAAAAATAATAGTATATATATATACATATATATATATTAGCACACCAAGCAAATATGATAAAAAAATCAAATGCAAATATTATCAAGAGACATATAAATGAGCATAAAATATGGCCTCAAGCATAAAAATGTCACCATCGTCGCTACACTTTTTTTATATTTTTGTCGACATTTTACACTTGAAGGCAAGGTTAGGCTCAGTGGTTGGTTTACTCTTCTTTTATATTAGTGGCTTGGGTTTGAACCAAGCTACACCATATAATTTGTTTTTTTTTTCCTTCCTTTTTTTCTTTCTTCTTCTTCTTCTTTTTTTTTTCTTCTTCTTCCTCTTATTCCTCACCCAAAACTAGACTACAGCAGAAAAGGAAAAACCTAAAAACCAGTGACCGACCACCATACTAGTCGCTAGCCACCATCGTTGACCGTCGCTCACCACGACGGTTGGCCTTTAAACTTCACCTTTAGACTCCTTTCGACCTCCTCTTTCCAAATCCAAAGTTAGATTTTCCTAAATTTTTTTAGATTTTTCTAGATCTATAAGAGAAGTTCAACCTTTTACTCAAATCTTGCTGCCATCCACCATTGGATCGTTCTTAACTCTAGTGTGTTTTTCCCCTCCATATGAGCTTC
>JBBYHK010484636.1:0-17135 GCA_038382065.1 Adansonia grandidieri | reverse complement strand
GGAGCATTATATCGATACATGAGAACCATGTATCGATACATTCAAGTAAAATTGTGAATTTTCTCATATCTTTTGTCACTGGATACCTTGGACTACGTCATTTGATGCCACATCTTCGCATTTACCTTTGATATGATCTCTAGTCCTTCTTGATATCCTCAAAATGCCGTCACACCTTCTTATGTCCATACTCCAAATTGCTAACAATTAGCCCAGAAGAAATAAGGTGTCTACACCCTTTACTATATCACAAGTCGAGAATCCATACATTCTCATTCTCATCACATCGTGAAAGAAAAGCCTCGGTCAAGAAGACATTTCTAAGTCAAAAAAATATTTTAAGCCGTGCACACCCATAGATCTATGAGGATCCACCCTGAGCCATGTTGCGACAATCGCAGTGAGGAGAACATGACTGTGGTGCAAATTAAAAAAATAGAGAATATTACGAGAATCCAAGATTGTCTTGTTTGATAGATGAACTTTGGTTTTTTGAAAAACGTGGGAAGAAAAGCTTTTCCTACAAAACTAAAGCTTCAGTATCATGTATCTCAATGAGGAGGAATGATTATGGTGTGCAATCACAAAAAAATGAATATTATTACGAGAATCCAAGTTTGTCTAATTTGACAGATGAACTTTGATTGTAAGGAAAATGGTGAAGAGAAAGCTTTCCTTGCCGAACCAAAGCACCAATATCGGGCATTAGAATGAGGAGAACATGATTGTAATGCTATTCAAAAAAATAGAGATTGTTACAAGAATCCAAGATTGCCTTGTTTGATGGACAAACTTTGATCATATGGAGAATATGGAAAGAAAAGCTTTTTTTGCCAAACCAAAGCATTAGTACCATGTATCCCAATGAAGACAACGTGATTATGGTGCCCAATACAAAAAAAAAGGAATATTCTTACGAGAATCCAAGTTTATCTTATTTGATGGATGAACTATGATTATAAAGAAAATGGTGGAGAGAAAAGGTTTTATTGCCAATCCAAAGCACCAATATCATATATTCTAATGAGGAGAACATGATTGTCATGGTGATTCACAAAAAAAAATGGAGATTATTATGAGAATTTGAGTTTGTCTCATTTGATGGATAAACTTTGACTCTAGGGAAAATAGTGGAAAGAAAAGCTTTTCTTGCCAAACCAAACCATCGATATCATGTGTCCCAATTAGGAGAACATGATTATAATGCCAAATCACAAAATGAATGACAATTATTATAAGAATCTAAGCTTCTCCCATTTGACAGACGAACTTTGATTGTAAGGAAAATGGTGGAGAGAAACTTTTCCTACTAAACCAAAACAACAATATTGTTTACCCAAAGAGGAGAACGTGATTGCGGTGCCCAACCACAAAAAAGTCAAGATTATTATGAGAATCCAAGTTTGTCTATCAAGTTTGTCTCGTTTAATGGATAAACTTTGATTCTAGGGAAAATGGTGGAAAAAAAAAGCTTTTCTTGCCAAACCAATGCATCAATATCATGTATCCTAATGAGAAGAACATGATTGTAATGCCAAATCACAAAATGAATGAAGATTATTATGAGAATCCAAGCTTGCCTTATTTCACGGACAAACTTTGATTGCAAGGAAAATGGAGGAGAGAAAGCCTTTCTAGCAAAACCAAAGCACAAATATCATGCATCGCAGTGAGGAGAGCATAACTGTAGTGCAAATTAAAAAATGGAGATTATTACGAGAATCCAAGACTACCTTGTTCGATGGATGAACTTTGATTTTGTGGAAAATGTGGAAAGAAAGCTTTTCTTGCCAAACCAAAGCATTAGTATCAAGTATCCCAATGAGGAGAGCATGATTCTTATGTGCAATCACTAAAAAATAAATATTATTATAAGAATCCAAGTTTGTCTAATTTGACAGATGAACTTCGATTGTAAGGAAAATGGCAAAGAGAAAGCTTTTCTTGCCAAACTGAAGCACGAATATCATGCATTGCAATGCGGAGAACATGATTGTAGTGCGAATTAAAAAATGAAGATTATTATGAGAATCCAAGATTGCCTTGTTTCATGTACGAACCTTGATTCCATGGAAAATGTGGTAAGAAAAGCTTTTCTTACCAAACCAAAGCATTAGTATCATGTATCCCAATAAGGAAAACATGATTATGGTGCCTAATCACAAAAAATGATTATTATTATGAGAATCCATGTTTGCCATATATGATAGATGAACTTTGATTATAAGGAAAATGTTGGAGAGAAAAGCTTTTATTGCCAAACCAAAGCACCAATATTGTGTACCCAAAAAGGAGAACGTGATTGTAGTGCCCAATAACAAAAAAGTGGAGATTATGACGAGAATCTAAGTTTGCATCATTTAAGGAACGAACTTTGATTCTAGGGAAAATGGTGGAAAAAAAGCTTTTGTAGTCAAACTAAAGCATCAATATCATGTATCCTAATAAGGAGAACATGATTGTAGTGCCTAATCACAAACTAAATGAAGATTATTATGAGAATCCAAGCTTATCTCATTTGACGGACGTGCTTTGATTGTAAGGAAAATAGTGGAGAGAAACTTTTCTTGCCAAACCAAAGCACTAATATTATGCACCCAAAGAGGAGAATGTGATTGTAGTGCCCAATCACAAAAGAGTGGAGATTATTATGAGAATCCAAGTTTGTCTCCTTCGGTGGACAAACTTTGTTTCTAGGGAAAATGGTGGAAAGAAAAGCTTTTCTTGCCAAACCAAAGCATCAATATCTTATATCCTAATGAGAAGAACATGATTGTAATGCCAAATCACAAAATGAATAAAGATTATTATAGGAATCCAAGCTTGTCTCATTTCACGAAGAAACTTTGATTGCAAGAAAAATGGAGGAGAAAAACCTTTCTAGCAAAGCTAAAGCACAAATATCGTGCATCGCAATGAAAAGAGTGTGATTGTAGTGCAACTTAGAAAAATAGAGATTATTATGAGAATACAAGGTTGTCTTGTTCGACGGATGAACTTTGATTTTGTGGAAACTGTGGAAAGAAAGCTTTTCTTGCCAAACCAAAGCATCAGTGTCATGTATCCCAATGAGAAGAACATGACTATGGTGTGCAATCATAGAAAAATGAATATTATTACGAGAATGCAAGTTTGTCTAATTTGATAGATGAACTTTGATTGCAAGGAAAATGGCAGAGGGAAAGCGTTTCTTGCCGAACCAAAGCACCAATATCGTACACTACAATAAGGAAAACATGACTATAGTGCTATTTTAAAAAAATAAAGATTATTACGAGAATCCAAGACTATCTTGTTTCATGTACGACTTGATTCTATGGAAAATGTGAAAAGAAAAGCTTTTCTTACCAACCAAAGCATCAGTATCATGCATCCCAATGAGGAAAACATGATTGTGGTGTCCAACCGCAAAAAATAAGTATTATTACGAGAATCCATGTTTGTCTTATATGACAGATGAACTTTGATTATAAGGAAAATGGTGGAGAGAAAAGCTTTTATTGCCAAACCAAAGCACTAATATTGTGTACCCAAAGATGAGAACATGATCGTAGTGCCCAATAACAAAAAGTGTAGATTATTACGAGAATCCAAGTTTGCATCTTTTGATGAACAAACTTTGATCCTAGAGAAAATGGTAGAAAAAAAAGCTTTTTTTGCCAAACCAAAGCATCAGTGTCATGTATCTCAATGAGGAGAACATGATTGTAGTGCCAAATAACAAAATGAATGAATATTATTATAAGAATCCAAGCTTGTCTCATCTCGAGGATGAACTTTGGTTATAAGAAAATTGGCAAAAAAAGAGCTTTTCTTGCTAAGCTATAGCATAAATATCGTGCATCTCAGTGGGGGGTGCGCGATTGTAGTGCGAATTAAAAAAAATAGAGATTATTATGAGAATCCAAGATTGTCTTGTTTGACAAATGAACTTTGATTTTATGGAAAATATGGAAAGAAATCTTTTCTTGCCAAAACAAAGCATCAGTATCATGTATCCTAATTAGGAGAACATGATTATGGTATGCAATCATAGAAAAATGAATATTATTACTAGAATCCAAGTTCATCTAATTTGATAGACGAACTTTGATTGCAAGGAAAATGGCAGAGAGAAAGCGCTTCTTGCCAAACCAAAGCACCAATATCGTGTACTGCAATGAGGAAAACGTAACTGTAATGCTATTTAAAAAAATAGAGACTGTTACAAGAATCCAAGATTGTCTTGTTTGACGGACAAACTTTGATTCTATGGAGAATATGGAAAAAAAAGCTTTTCTTCCCAAACCAAAATGGTAGTGTCATGTATCCCAACGAGGAGAGCATGATTGTGGTGCCCAATCACAAAAAAATGAATATTATTGCTAGAATCCAAGTTTATCATATTTGATAGATGAAATATGATTATAAAGAAAATGGTTAGGAGAAAGGCTTTTATTGCCAAACTAAAGCACCAATATCATGTATCCTAATGAGGAGAACATGAGTGTCATGGTGATTCATAAAAACAAAAAAATAAAGATTATTATGAGAATCCAAGTTTGCCTCATTTGATGGATAAACTTTGATTATAGGAAAAATGGTGGAAAGAAAAGCTTTTCTTGCCAAACCAGAGCATCAATATCATGTATCCCAATTAGGAGAACATGATTGTAATGCCAAATCACAAAATGAATGACGATTATTATGAGAATCCAAGCTTGTCTTATTGGATAGATAAACTTTGATTGTAAAGAAAATGGTGGAAAGAAACTTTTCTTGCTAAACCAAAGCACCAATATTGTTTGCCTAAAGAGGAGAACTTGATTATAGTGCCCAATCACAAAAAAATGGAGACTATTATAAGAATCCAAGTTTGTCTTGTTTGACGGATAAACTTTGATTCTAAGGAAAATGGTGGAAATAAGAGCTTTTCTTGCCAACTAAAGCATCAATATCATGTATCCTAATGAGAATAACATGATTGTGATGCCAAATCAAAAAATGAATGAAAATTATTATGATAATCCAAGCTTGTCTCATTTCATGGACAAACTTTGATTGCAACGAAAATGGGGGAGAGAAAGTTTTTTTGGCAAAACCAAACACAAATATCATGCATCGCAATGAGGAGAGCATGATTGTAGTGCAAATTAAAACAATGGACATTGTTACGAGAATCCAGGATTGTCTTGTTCGATGGATGAACTTTGATTTTATGGAAAATGTGGAAAGAAAGCGTTTCTTGCCAAACCAAAGCATCAGTATCATGCACCCAATGAGGAGAACATATTTGTTGTGTACAATCACAAAAAAATAAATATTATTATGAGAATCCAAGTTTGTGTAATTTATCGGATGAACTTTGATTGTAAGGAAAATGGTAAGGAGAAAGATTTTTCTTGCCAAACCAAAGAACGAATATCATTCATTGCAATAAAGAGAACTTGATTGTAGTGCGAATTAAAAAATAAAGATTATTATGAGAATCCAAGATTGTCTTGTTTCACGTATGATTTGATTCTATGGAAAATGTGGAAAGAAAAGCTTTACTTAACAAACCAAACCATCAGTATCCTGTATCCCAATGAGGAAAACATGATGTGGTGCCCAATCGCAAAAAATGAATATTATGATTAGAATCCATGTTTGTCTTATATGATAGATGAACTTTGATTACAAGAAAAATGGTGGAGAGAAAAGCGTTTATTGCCAAACAAAAGCATCAATATTGTGTACCCAAAGAGGGGAACGTGATTGTAGTGCCCAATAACAAAAAAGTGAGGATTATTACAAGAATCCAAGTTTGTATCGTTTGATGAATCAACTTTGATCCTAGGGAAAATGGTGGAAAGAAAAGCTTTTCTTGTCAAACCAAAGCATCAATATCATGTATCCCAATGAAGAGAGCATGATTGTTATGCCAAATCACAAAATGAATGAATAATATTATGAGAATCCAAGCTTGTCTCATCTTGCAAATGAACTTTGATTATAAGAAAAATGGTGGAGAGAGAGCTTTTCTTGCCAAACCAAAGCATAAATATCGTGCATCACAGTGAAGACAGCGCGATTGTAGTGTGAATTAAAAAATAAAGATTATTACGAGAATTCAAGTTTGTCTTTTTTGACAGATGAACTTTGATTTTATGGAAAATGTGGAAAAAAAACTTTTCTTGCCAAACCAAGCATCAGTATCATGTATCCCTATGAGAAGAACATGATTGTAGGGTGCAATCATAAAAAAAAAATGAATATTATTACAAGAATCCAAGTTTGTCTCATTTGACGAACAACCTTTGAATGTAATGAAAATGGTGGAAAGAAAGCTTTTCTTGCCAAACCAAGGCAACAATATCGTGCATGACAATGAGGAGAATATGATTGTGGTGCTCAATCATATAAAAATGAAAATTATTGCGAGAATCCAAGTTTGTCTTATTTGATGGATGAACTTTGATTATAAGGAAAGTGGTGGACAAAAAAACTTTTATTGCCAAACTAAATTACCAATCATGTATCCTAATGAGGAGAACATGATTGTCATGTTGATTCACAAAAAAATAGAGATTATTACGAGAATCAAGGTTTGTCTTATTTGATGGACGAACTTTGATTCCATGGAAAATGTGGAAAGAAAAGCTTCTCTTGCCAAACCAAAGGATCAATATCATGTATGCCCATGAAGAGAACATGATTATGGTGCCCAATCAGAAAAAATGAATATTATTACTAGAATCCTAGTTTGTCTCATTTGATGGATAAACTTTGATTATAAGGAAAATGGTGGAAAGAAAAGCTTTTATTACCAAACCAAAACACCAATATCATGTATCCTAATGAGGAGAACATGATTGTAATGCTCATTCAAAAAAAAATAAAGATTATTATGAGAATCCAAGTTTATCTCATTTGAAGGATGAACTTTGATTCTGGGTAAAATAGTGGAAAGAAAAGCTTTTATTCTAAACCAAAGCACCAATATTATGTATCCTAATGAGGAGAACATGATTGTCATGCTGATTCACAAAAAAATGGAGATTATTACGAGCATCAAAATGGAGATTATTACGAGCATCGAAGTTTATCTCATTTGACAGACCATTGTTGAGTGGAAAGAAAGTGGTGGAGAGAAAGCTTTTCTTGCCAAACCAAAGTGCCAATATCGTGCATGAGAAGAATAAGATTATGGTGCCCAATTACCAAAAAAGAAAGGAAAATTTTTACAAGAATTTAAGTTTATCTCATTTGATGGATAAACTTTGATTATAAGGAAAATGGTGGGCAGAAAAGCTTTTATTGCCAAACTAAAGCACCAATATCATGCATCCCAATGAGGAGAAAATGATTGTCATGCCGATTCACAGAAAAATAGAGATTATTACGAGAATCCAAATTTGTCTCATTTGATGAACAAATTTTGACTCTGTGGAAAATATGGAAAGAAAAGCTTTTCTTGCCAAACCAAAGCATCAGCATCATGTATGCCAATGAAGGGAACATGATTATGGTGCCCAATCACAGAAAAATAAATATTATTATAGAATCCAAGCTTGTCTCATTTGATGGATGAAGTTTGATCATAAAGAAAATAGTGGAGAGAAAAGCTTTTATTGCCAAACGAAATCACCAATATTATGTACCCAAAAAATGAATGAAGATTATTATGAGAATCCAAGCTTGTATCATTTCATGAATGAACTTTTATTGTAAGGAAAATGGCTGAGAGAAAGCTATTCTTGCCAAACCAAAGCACAAATATCATGCATCGTAGTGAAGAGAGCGTGGTTGTAGTGTGAATTAAAAAATAAAGATTATTATGAGAATCCAAGATTGTCTTGTTTGATAGATGAACTTTGATTTTATGGAAATGTGAAAAGAAAGCTTTTCTTGCCAAACCAAAGCATTAGTATCATGTATCCAAATGGGGAGAACATGATTATGGTATGCAACCATAAAAAAATGAATATTTTTACGAGAATCCATGTTTATCTAATTTGACAGACAAACTTTGATTGTAAGGAAAATGGCAAAGAGAAAGCTTTTCTTGCCAAACCCAAGCACCAATATCGTTCATTGCAATGAGGAGAATATGACTGTAGTGCTATTTAAGAAAAATGAAGATTATTACGAGAACCTAAGATTATCTTTTTTCATGGACAAACTTTGATTCTATGGAAAATGTGGAAAGAGCAGCTTTTCTAGCCAAACCAAAGCATCGGTATCATGTATCTCAATGAGGATAACATGATTGTGGTGTGCAATCACAAAGAAATGAATATTATTACAGAATCCAAGTTTGTCTCATTTGATGGATGAGCTTTGAATGTAATGAAAATGGCGAAGAGAAAGCTTTTCTTGCCAAACCAAAGCACCATTATCATGCATCGCAACGAGGAGAATATGATAGTGGTGCCCTATCATAAAGAAATGAAAATTATTACGAAAATCCAAGTTTATCTCATTTGATGGATGAACTTAGATTATAAGGAAAATGGTGAATAGAAAAGCTTTTATTGCCAAACCAAAGCACTAATATCATGTATCCTAATGAGGAGAAATGATTGTTAGGCTGATTCATAAAAAAAATGAATATTATTACGAGAATCCATGTTTGTCTCATTTGATGGATGAACTTTGATTTTAAGGAAAATGGTGAGAGAAAAGCTTTTATTGCCAAACCAAAGCACCAATATCGTGTACCCAAAGAGGAGGATATGATTATAATGATCAATAAAAAAATAGAGATTTTTATGAGAACCCAAGTTTATTTCATTTAACAGATAAACTTCTATTATAAGGAAAATGGTGGAGAAAAAAGCTTTTATTGCGAAACCAAAACACCAATATGTTGCATCGCAATGAGGAAAACACAATTGTAGTGCAAATCAAAAAAATGAAGATTACTAAGAGAATCCAAGTTATTCTTGTTTGACAGACAAGCTTTGATTCTATGAAAAATATGGAAAAAAAGGTTTTTCTTGCCAAACCAAAGCATCCATATCATGTATCTCAATGAGGAGAATATAATTGTGGTGCGTAATCACAAAAAGAATGAAGATTATTATGAGAATCCAAGAGTATCTTGTTTCACATACGAACCTTGATTCTATGGAAAATGTGGAAATAAAAGCTTTTCTTATCAACCAAAGCATCAGTATCATGTATCCCAATGAGCAAAACATGATTATGGTGCCCAATCACAAAAAATGAATATTTTTACAAGAATCCATGTTTGTCTTATTTGACAGATGAATTTTGATTATAAGGAAAGAGAGAAAAGCTTTTATTGCCAAACCAAAGTACCAATATTGTGTACCCAAAGAGGAGAAGGTAATTGTAATGCCCAATAACCAAAGTACTTTGATTTAAGGAAAATGGCAAAGAGAAAGCTTTTCTTGCCAAACCAAAAGACCAATATCATGCATTGCAATGAGGAGAACATGGCTGTAGTGTGATTTTAAAAAATAGAGATTATTACGAGAATCCAAGATTGTCTTGTTTCACGGATAATCTTTGATTCTATGGAGAATGTGGAAAGAAAAGCTTTTCTAGCCAAACCAAAGCATTAGTATCATGTATCCGAATGAGGAGAACGTGATTGTGGTACCCAATCATAAAAAAATGAATACTATTGCGAGAATCCAAGTTTATCTTATTTGATGGATGGACTACGATTATATAGAAAATGGTGGAGAGAAATGCTTTTATTGCTGAACCAAACACCAATATCAGGTATCCTAATGAGGAGAACATGATTGTCATGCTAATTTACAAAAAAAAATGGAGATTATTATGAGTATCCATGCTTCTCTCATTTGCTGGGAGAACTTTGATTTTTGGGAAAATAGTGGAGAGAAAAGCTTTTTGTACCAAACCAAAGCATCAATATCATGTATCTCAATTAGGAGAACATGATTCTAGTGCCAAATCACAAAATGAATGAAGATTATTATGAGGATCCAAGCTTGTCTTATTTGATGGATGAGCTTTGATTATAAGAAAAATGGTGGAGAGAATGCTTTTCTTGCCAAACCAAAGCACCAATATTGTGTACCCAAAGAGGAGAACATGATTGTAGTGCCCAGTAACAAAAAAATGGAGATTATTATGAGAATCTAAGTTTGTTTGACAGACAAAATTTGATTCCAGGGAAATGGTGGAAAGAAAAGCTTTTCTTGCCAAATCAAAGCACCAATATCATGTATCCCAATTAGGAGAACATGATAATAGTGCCAACTCATAAAATGAATGAAGATTATTATGAAAATCCAAGCTTGTGTCATTTCATAGAAGAACTTTGATTGCAAGGAAATTAGAGGAGACAAATAGCATGCATCGCAGTGAGAAGAGCATGATTGTAGTGCGAATTTAAAAAATGGAGATTATTATGAGAATGAAAATTGTCTTGCTCGATGGATAAACTTTGATTTTATGGAAAATATGGAAAAAAAAGCTTTTCTTGCTAAATGAAAGCATCGGTATCATGTATCCTAATAAGGAGAACTTGATTGTGACATGCAAATACAAAAAAATGAATATTATTATGAGAATCCAAGTTTGTCTATTTTAATGGATGAACTTTGATTGTAAGGAAAATGGTGAAGAGAAAGCTATTCTTGCCAAACCAAAAGGACCAATATCATGCATTACAATAAGGAGAACATGACTGTCATGTGATTTAAAAAAAATAAAGATTATTATAAGAATCTGAGATTATCTTGTTTGACAAACGAACTTTGATTCTATATAAAATGTGGAAAGAAAAGCTTGTCTTTGCAAACCAAAGCATTAGTATCATGTATCCCAATAAGGAGAACGTGATTATGGTGCCCAATCATAGAAAAATGAGTATTATTGCGAGAATCCAAGTTTGTCTCTTTTGGCAGATAAACTATGATTATAAAAAATGGTGAAGAGAAAAGCTTTTATTGCAGAACCAAAGCACCTATCAGGTATCTGAATGAGGAGAACATGATTGTCATGCTGATTCACAAAAAATGGAGACTATTACAAGAATCCAAGTTTCTCTTATTTGATGGATAAACTTTGATTCTAGGGAAAATGATAGAAAGAAAAGCATCAATATCATGTATCCCAATTAGGAGAACATGATTAAGTGCCAAATCACAAAATGAATAAAGATTATTATAAGAATCCAAGCTTGTCTTATTTGATGGATGAGCTTTGATTGTAAGGAAAATGGTGGAAAGAAAGCTTTTCTTGCCAAACCAAAGCTCCAATATTGTGCTCCTAGGGAGGAGAACGTGATTGTAGCACCCAATAACAAAAAAGTTAAGATTTTTATGAAAATGCAAGTTTGTCCCTTTTGATGGATGGACTTAGATTCTAGGGAAACTGCTGGAAGGAAAAGCTTTTCTTGCTAAACAAAAGCATCAATATCATGTATCACACTAAGGAGAACATGATTGTGGTGCCAAATCACAAAATGAATAAAGATTATTATAAGAATCCAAGCTTGCTTTATTTCATAAATGAACTTCGATTATAAGGAAAATGGAAGAGAGAAAGCTTTTCTTGCCAAACCAAAGCACAAATATCATGCATCGCAATAAGGAGAACATGATTGTAGTGCAAATTAAAAAAATGGAGATTATTATGAGAATCCAAGTTTGTCTCATTTGATGCATGAACTTTGATTCTATGGAAAATGTGGAAAGAAAAGCTTTTCCTGCCAAATTAAAGCATTAGTATCATGTATCCCAATGAAGGTAACATGATTGTAGTGCTAAATCACAAAATGAATGAAGATTACATTGAGAACCCAAGCTTGTCTCATTTGACGAAGAAGCTTTGATTGTAAGGAAAATGGAGGAGAAAAAACTTTTCTTCCCAAACCAAAGCACAAATATCATGCATCGCAATGAAGAGAACATGATTGTAGTGCAAATTAAAAAATGGAGATTATTACAAGAATCCAAGTTTGTCTTATTTGATGCATGAAGTTTGATTCTATGAAAAATGTGGAAGGAAAAGGTTTTCTTGCGAAATTAAAGCATCAGTATCATGTATCCTAACGAGGAGAACATGATTGTGGTGCCCAATCACAAAAAAATCAATGCTGTTACAAGAATCCAAGTTTGTCTTATTTGATAGATGAACTTAGATTATAAGGAAAATGGTGGAGAGAAAAGCTTTTCTAAAAAAATCAAAGCACCAATATCATGTATCCCAATGAGGAGTACATGATTGTCATGTCGATTCATATAAAAAATAGAGATTATTAGAAGAATCGAAGTTTGTCTCATTTGATGAATGATCTTTGATTCTATAGAAAATGTGCAAAGAAAAACTTTTCTTGACAAACAAAAACATTAGTATCATCCATCCCAACGAGGCGAACATGATTGTGGTGCCCAATGACAAAATTATCAATATTATTACAAAAATCCAAGTTTGTCTGATTTGATAGATGAGCTTTGATTACAAGAAAATAGTGGAGACAAAAGCTTTCATTGCAAAATCGAAGTGCAAAGCTCGTGTAGCCAAAGAGGAGAACGTGATTGTAGTGCGTAATAACAAAAAAATAAAGATTATTATGAGAATCCAAGTTTGTCTCGTTTGATGGATGAAGTTTGATTACAAGGAAAATGGTGGAGAGAAAAGCCTTTTTGCCAAACCAAAGCACCAATATCATGTACCCAAGGATGAGAACGTGATTATAATGATCGATTACAAAAAAAATGGAGATTATTATGAGAATCCAAGTTTATCTCATTTGACGAACAAATTTTAATTTGTAGGGAAAATAGTGGAAAAAAAGCTTTTCTTACCAAACCAAAGCATCAATGTCATGTCTCCCAATTAGGAGAACATGATTGTAGTGCCAAATCACAAAATAAATAAAGATTACATTAAGAACCCAAGCTTGTCTTATTTGACGGACGATCTTTAATTGTAAGGAAAATAGAAGAGAAATAGCTTTTCTTGCCAAACTAAAGCACAAATATCGTGCATTGCAATAAGGAGAAAATGATTTTAGTGCAAATTAAAAAAAATAGAGATTATTACTAGAATCCAAGTTTGTCTAATTTGATGCATGAAGTTTGATTCTATGGAAAATATGGAAAGAAAAGCTTTTCTTGCCAAATTAAAGCTTTCGTATCATGTATCCCAATGAGGAGAACATGATTGTGGTGCCTAATCACAAAAATATCAATATTGTTACGAGAATCCAAGTTTGTCTTATTTGATGAATGACCTTTGATTTTATAGAAAATATGGAAAGAAAAGCTTTTCTTGCCAAACCAAACCATCAATATCATGCATCCCAATAAGGTGAACATGATTGTGGTGCCCAATGACAAAAAAATCAATATTATTACTAGAATCCAAGTTTGTCTGATTTGACAGATGAGCTTTGATTACAAGGAAAATGATGGAGAGGAAAGCTTTCATTGCAAAATCGAAGCACGAAACTCATGTAGCAAAAAAGGAGAACATAATTGTAGTGCCCAATAACAAAAAATAAAGATTATTATGAGAATCCAAGTTGGTCTCATTTGATAGATGAAGTTTAATTATAAGGAAAATGATGGAGAGAAAAGCTTTTTTGCCAAACCAAAGCAACAATATCGCGTACCCAAAGACGAGAATGTGATTATAGTGATTAATTACAAAAAAGTGAAGATTATTATGAGAATCCAAGTTTGTCTTATTTGACGTACAAACTTTGATTCTAGGGAAAAAAGCGAAAAAAAAGCTTTTCTTGCCAAACAAAAGCATTAGTATGATGTATCCCAATTAGGAGAACATGATTGTAGTGCTAAATCACAAAATGAATAAAGATTACATTGAGAACCCAAGCTTGTCTCATTTGACAAATGAGCTTTGAATGTAAGGAAAATATAAGAGAGAAAGCTTTTCTTGCCAAACCAAAGCACGAATATCGTGCACCACAATAAGAAGAACATGATTATAGTGAAAATTAAAAAAAAAAAGAGATTATTACGAGAATCAAAGTTTGTCTCATTTGATGCATGAACTTTGATTCTATGGAAAATATGGAAAGAAAAGCTTTTCGTGCTAAATTAAAGTATTAGTACGAGAATCATATATTGTTACTAGAACATGATTGTGGTGCCCAATCACAAAAAAATCAATACTATTATGAGAATCTAACTTTATATCATTTGACAGATAAACTTTAATTATAAGGCAAATGGTGGAGAGAAAAGCTTTACTTGGAAAGCTAAAGCACTAATATCATGTATCCCAATGAGGAGTACATGATTGTCATGTCGAATCATATAAAAATGGAGATTATTAGAAGACTCCAAGTTTGTCTCATTTGATGAATCACCTTTAATTCTATAGAAAATATGGAAAGAAATTTTTTGCCAAACCAAAACATTAGTATCATATATCCCAACAAGGCGAACATGATTGTGGTGCCCGATGACAAAAAGATCAATATTATTACCAAAATCCAAGTTTGTCTGTTTTGACAGATGAGCTTTGATTACAAGGAAATGGTGGAGAGAAAAGCTTTCATTGCAAAACTGAAGCATGGAGCTCGTGTAGCTAAAGAGGAGTATGTGATTGTAGTGCCCAATAACAAAAAATGAAGATTATTACGAGAATCCAAGTTGGTCTCATTTAACGGATGAACTTTGATTATAAGGAAAATAGTGGAGAGAAAAGCTTTTTTGCCAAACCAAAGCACCAATATCATGTACCCAAAGGCGAGAACATGATTATAGTGATCAATTACAAAAAAAAAAAAAAAGATTATTATGAGTCCAAGTTTATCTCATTTGACGGATAAACTTTTATTCTAGGGAAAATAGTTGAAAAAAAGCTTTTCTTGCCAAACCAAAGCATCAATACTACGTATCCCAATTAGGAGAACATAATTGTAGTGCCAAATCACAAAATGAATGAAGATTACATTGAGAATCCAAGCTTGTCTCATTTGATGAACAAGCTTTAATTATAAGGAAAATGGAGGAGAGAAAGCTTTTCTTGCCAAAACAAAGTACAAATATCATGTATCGCAATGAGGAGAACATGATTGTGTGCAAATTAAAATAATGGAGATTATTACGAGAATCCAAGTTTTTCTCATTTGATGCATGAAGTTTGATTCTATGGAAAATGTGGAAGGAAAAGGTTTTCTTGCCAAATTAAAGCATGAGTATCATGTATCCTAATGAGGAGAACATAAATATGGTGCCCAATCACAAAAAAATCAATACTGTTATGAGAATCCAAGTTTGTCTCATTTGACAGATGAACCTTGATTATAAGGAAAATGGTGGAGAGAAAAGCTTTCATTGCAAAATTGACACACGAAGCTCATGTAGCCAAAGAGGAAAATGTGATTGTAGTACCCAATAACAAAAAATAAAGATTATTACAAGAATCCAAGTTCGTCTTGTTCGATGGATAAAGTTTGATTACAAGGAAAATGATGGAGAGAAAAGCTTTTATTACGAAAAAAAGCACCAATATCATGTACCCAAAAACAAGAATGTGATTCTAGTGATCAATAACAAAAAAATAGAGATTATTATGAGAATCCAAGTTTGTCTCGTTTGACAGATAAACTTTGATTCTAAAGAAAATGGTGGGAAAAAAAGGTTCTGTTACTGAACCATAGCATCAATATCATGTATCCCAATTGGGAGAACGTGATTGTAGTGCCAAATCACAAAATGAATGAAGATTACATTGAGAACCCAAGCTTGTCTCATTTGATGGATGAGCTTTGATTATAAGGAAAATGGTGGAGAGAAAGCTTTTCTTGCCAAACCAAAGCACCAATACCATGTACCCAAAGAGGAGAACATGATTGTAGTGCCTAATAGCAAAAAATTGGAGATTGTTATGAGAATCTAGGTTGTCTGACGGATGAACTTTAATTTTAGGGGAAATGGTGGGAAGAAAAGCTTTTCTTGCCAAACCAAAGCATCAATATCATGTATCCTAATGGGGAAACATGATTGTAGTGCCAAATCACAAAATCAACAAAGATTATTATAAGAATCCAAGCTTGTCTCATTTCACGGATGAACTTTGATTGCAAGGAAATAGAGGAGAGCAAGCTTTTCTTGTCGAACCAAAGCACAAATATCGTGCATCACAATGAGGTGAGATGATTGTAGTGCAAATTAAAAAAATAGAGACTATTACAAGGATCCAAGTTTATCTTGTTTGAAGAGCGAACTTTAATTCTATGGAAAATATGGAAAGAAAAGCTTTCCTTGCCAAACTAAAGCATCAATATCATGTATCCCAAAGAGGAGAATACAATTATGGTGTGCAACCGCAAAAAGAATGAAGATTATTAGAGAATCCAAGTTTGTCTCATTCGATGGACAAATTTTATTGTAAGGAAAATAGAGAAAGAAAGCTTTTATTGCATAACCAAAGCACCAATATCGTGTACCCAAAGATGAGAACGTGATTCTAGTGATCAATAACCAAAAAATGAAGATTATTATGAGAATCAAAGTTTGTCACATTTAAGGAACAAACGTTGATTCTAAGGAAAATGGTGGAAAAAAAAAGCTTTTCTTGCCAAACCAAAGCATAAGTATCATATATCTAAATTAGGAGAACATGATGTAGTGCCCAATCACAAAAAGAATAAAGATTATTATGAAAATCCAAGTTTCTCTCTTTTGACAGATGAACTTTGATTGCAAGGAAAATAGTAAAGAAAAAGCTTTTCTCACCAAACCAAAGCATTAATATCGTGTATTGCAATGAAGAAAACATGATGGTGGTGTGAATAAAAAAATGGAAACTATTACGGGAATCCAAGTTTGTCTTGTTTGATGGACAAACTTTGATTCTATGGAAAATTTGGAAAGAGAAGCTTCTCTTGCCAAACCAAAGCATCAATATCATGTATATCAATGAGGAGAACTTGATGTAATGCCCAATAACAAAAAGAATGAAAATTGTTATGAGAATCCAAGTTTGTCTCATTTGACAGATCAACTTTGATTGTAAGGAAAATGGTAGAGAGAAAGCTTTTCTTGCGAAGCCAAAGCACTAATATTATGTAATACAATGAGGATAACATGATTGTAGTACCAATAAAAAAAATAATGATTATTACAAGAATCCATGGATGTCTTGTTTGACAGATGTACATTGATTGTAAGGAAAATGGTGGAGAGAAAAGC
>JBBYHK010484635.1:38891-73272 GCA_038382065.1 Adansonia grandidieri | reverse complement strand
GTGTCAAACAAATCTCGTTCAATTAAGAAACCCAGATGCATCTCAAAAATTATCAATTCAGTTATTCCCAAATAATCGATGCTAATTGCTAGATAAATTCAAATAGTCCATTCCTTTTCTTTATCATTGCATTGAATGATCCATGTTATGTTACTTCATTTATTGCCTTATGTGATTTCTTTATGATGATTATTTGCATTCTTATTTTCAAATCATTTCAAATAAAATTAAAGGTAATGTTCCGCGCGGGTATCTCTCTAGTGCCCAAAATAGAACATTCCATTTTTAAAGTAAAATCTAGAGGTCATTTTATTGAAAATTTCTACATTCCTCATCTCTCCGGGGTGTATATGAGATTAAATCTTTTTCATCAAAACCTGGATTTGTATTTCTATAAAATTTATGCATTAAAAGAGGGTTATATCAAAATAGTGACAAGGCAAGATCGAAAGAATTGAAACAGAGATAGATACAACTAGTAAGATACCAATTTTGAGTGTCGCAAAGAGGTTCATACCTCATCGTATGTAACCAACTCTTGAACCCAAACAATGAATCTTTGTACTACATAGACCATGGGATCGATGTTTTGAGCTTCATAACTCAAAACATAGGTTTCAATAGGCATTCGATCATACCTAGCCTAAAATGATCGATGGCAACTCCAAGCGTTGGCCATTTCGTATGGTCATCTGAGACCAATAAGATGAGTGATTCATCTTATGGTCCCCCTCATTGTGTCATAAGTCAAAAATATGTACCTTCTCATTCTCATCATGTCGCGAAAGAAAAATCTCGATCAAGAAGACATTCCCAAGTCAAAAAAATATTTTAAGTCTTATGCACCCATAGATCCGCGAGGATCCACCGCAGGCCACATTGCAACACATAATACCATATTTTGTCAAATGACCTAAGAATTCTAAACTTAAGTATTCTCCTCCTAGATCAAATCAAAATTCTAGACTCTTTAAACTTTTTAAAAGCTTGGAATTTGTACTTCATTAAAGACAGTTACCGATACCTCGAGTAATCATCGATAAAGGTAATAAAGTAAAAATGCCCATGTTTGGACATTTTATTCATTAGTCTACACACATTGAATGTATAAAGCTCAATAAATCACTAGCCCTTTCACTTTTACTAGTGAAAGGAGTCTTCGTCATCTTGCCACATATAATTCAAAATCAAATGGATCAAGATAGCCTTGTATGTGTAATTTGGGTAATCGAGTCTCATTGACATGCCCAAGCCTACAAAAGCCAAATATAGGTTTTCGATAGATCATCCTTTTTAGCTTTTTTCACATTTATGTTGAGTAAAGGCTACTAGAAAAATAGATCATATTGCAAAGTGGAATTTAAAAAAATGAATTTAAACCAAATAATACTAAATCTAAAGATGAATACAATAAAACCACGATAATTAATTACTTGAGTTGTAGATTTGAAGATGCCATCAAAAAATTCTTAAATCCTTGTGAAAGCTTCAACCAACTAGCATTTTCCACTATTCTTCAATTCCTGAATGATAGAGTGTGTAGTCAAGAATTAGTAATTTAAATTAATTACTAATGGTATAAATGCAAGTAGTCTATAAGCCATATCTACTTACATTTACTCTAACATGTCAATATAAATTAGGACATAATAACAATGATATAATGAAAGCTTAAATATATAAATATGAATAATCAGTTCGAACTAATGAAATACGCCAAAATGTCTTTCATCCTTAAGGCATTCTTAACAAAGGCATTTTGGGATCCAACACAAATAGCCTATTCTTTAATAAGGTCGATCCATAGACTACATCATTTAAAATAATGGTGTAACTTTTATCTTTCATTCTAAATTTGAAATCATCCTTATCAGTGAGATATGAAACTGAAATGATATTTCTTGACAATCTCAGAACATAAAGACATTCTTTTAGTTCCAAGGTCATGCCTACAGGCAATGATAAGGTACAAGTTTAATGAGAGCTGCTTCAACTTTTGATCCATTGCCTATTCTTAGAATCACCTTGTAGACATATAATTTTGTTCAAACCCCTTTTATGACGGTCATAAATATCTGAAACTGAGAATCTAGTGGCTACCTTGGTAGAGTTTGACCTTATTTGGGTAGACTGGGCATTTTAAAACCTTTTTAGTCATGCCTAAGTAGCCGCATGTGCACATGATAGAAAAAATACAATTTAAATGGTTTACAAAGAATAAATCTCAGATAAAAATGATGAATGTTCAAGAGAAAAATTAGGTTTTAAATATTTTCTTGTCAAATTTTGAAATTTATTTTTACATATGATGTCATGATCAATTTCCCTATTTCTAGAACTTTCCAAAATTTTTTCATGAACTTTTAAAAATCAACTGTCGTATTTTTTACTGATAGTTGTGGAGTATTTATGCTAATACTCACCCTAAAAAATCAACAATATTCATGAAAAAAAATTTGTATTAGCATTTTATACCACAGGGTGGCAAGTTGTCAAATTTATTTATTAAATTTGAATTTTTTATAGTACCATAAGTGTCATGCTCACTAAACTTTTTTTAGTAAAATTTGTTTCAGATTTTAGGCTTTTATCTTTATTAATTTTATAGATTAACATTTTGAGTGATGTGTTGAATTTAATCTATTTTTATAAATTTTAACGTATTTTTAAAATTTTCTCATCCCCAAAATACAAACTTTTTCTTATCTATAAAATTTTCTTTAAAATTTTTTAAAGTTTAAAATTTTAAATATTTTCACATATTCCAATAAAATGGTTTGGATATTGCTTTTTATAATTCCAATTTTGTAAAATATCAATTTTTTTTTGTAAGGATTTTTCTCGTAAATTTTTACAAGTTTGGAATTTTTAATTGCTTTTTTGTGCATACTCAAAAATTTATTTTGGAATTTTATATGGAATTTTATTAATTCATTTTTAATGGGCCAAAATTTATTTTTTCCATTTCATGGGGTTTAAAACCCGCTAATTTTCATAATAGGCCTAATAAGTACGATAACTTTCCAGCAAGCCCAATGAGCCCTTTTTTGTTTTCTACAAGCTTATTTTGATTAAATTTTTAATTAAATTTATTTTGTGAAATTTTATTGCTTGAATACTTAATTTTTAATTTATTACAACTTAATCTTTATAAATGATTTTTATCTAATTTAGATTTTTTTCAAATCATCATGGAGGCAATTGTTCTAGATGATGACTCATGCATGATGAGTCATATAAAAGGAAAAAATTAATTAATTAAGTTTTATCAAAACCATAAAATATCTAATAAAGTAAATAAAAATAAAAAAAAAGAAAAAAAGTAAAATTCGATTAAAAGGGATTTTATCCCTTCTTAGCCGAGCCTTTCCTTATAAATAAGGAAAGGCAGTTTCAAGAATATTTTAATGGGTTCCATGGAAAATTTTGGTATTTTTGCTTAAGAATTTTCAAAATTTTCAAGTTTTTAAGGTAATTTCACTTGAAAAACTTTGATTTTTGTTCATTTCGATCTTTTTTCTTCATTTTAGTGAGCTTGATAATCATTTTGCTCATAGACTTTGATCTATGTTGAAAGACCAAGTGTTGAAAGCCATGAACAATTTTCTTGATTTAGTTGTTAAATTTGATTTTTCTAAGCAAAAATATTATTTTCATTAAAAAATCATATTTTTGTTGATAGTTATGTATTTTATCATGTGAATATGTTCATGATGATGGTATTTTCCTTGGTATTGTCATATGGATATTTGATAAAAATATGTTTATATGTCTATATTGCATGATTTTATACATGTTTATGATGATATGAGCTTGGTAAAAATTAGGATATATGCTGATTATTCATGTATCCATGCTAAGAAAATTTTTTTCTTGTTTGTTGATAATGATTGTGGCCTTTGATGAAACTTTATTTCTTGTTTTTATAATATATTGTGACTTATTTTGAAATGCTTGAAAATTTAAAGGGCTTAAAAATAAATTTCCCAAAATTTTTCAAGGCCTTGGATAGGTATTTCTGAGTTGGCCGAATCTTGTATGTATGATTTGGTGATAATTTTTTTTTTTTACTTTTGGTTCTATTTTGAAACTATGGAAAATGCAGGGACTAAATTCCAAAAATTGAAAAATTTTCCAAGACCATCTAAGCTTGGTCGAATGCTCAGTGGACGTTTAAGAGTCTGTTTCATGCATCGTTGACATGTTTAAATGCATAACATACATTTTAACCTTTTATGGGTTATTTTGTAATTTTAAAAAGTTTAGGGGTCCACTTGCAAAAATCAAAAAATATTGTTCCAAGGCCAAAGATTGGTTGTTTTTTATGATATTTGATAAATTTTTCATGTTAATTTTGATGTGTTCGATGTTTATTTGTGATTCTAAGTCATTTAAGGATTAAGTTGCAATATTAGAAAGTTTAAAGACCTTTTGGTACATCCTTGCATTTTAAGGGTTAAATAGGTCATTTCTCATACTAAATTACCCATTTACGGTATTTTGGCCATTTTGAAACATTTCTAGCATTTTTAGCCATTTTGGGATTAAAGTGTAATTTTGAAAATTTTAGGGACTTAGTTATAGTTTTTGCAATTTAGGTCACTTTTGATGTCCAAGTTACCTATAAGGGTATAATTGTTATTTCATATCATTTTCGAGTATTTTAAGGTTACCAAGATACTTTTATGTCAAAAGTACACCTTAGAGGTATTTTAGTAATTTATTTTAGAACCAAGTCCTTTATGATCACTAGATACTTCCATATCAAAAGTGCATAACAGGGATAGGTTTGTCTTTTTATCAAGTTAGCGAGTGCTTTAGGTTACTAGGATGCTTTCATGACAAAGGTAAACTTAAAGACATTTGGTAATCTACATTTAAACCAAATCTTATATGATCACTAGGATACTTATATGTCGATGATGCTTAGTAGGAATAGGCCTGTTTGTTTATGATGCCATTGAGTCCTTCGGGTAATCGAGATACTTTCACATCAAAGATAGACTTAAGGGATGTTTTAGTAATTTATCCTAGAATGGAGTCCTTTAAGGTTATCGAGATACTTTCATGTCGAAGGTGCACTATAGAGGGACATTTTGGTTTCTTTGATCAAACCTGAGTCTTTAGAGTCTAGTTTTGTGCTTTTCGTCAAAACTGGGTTTAGGATAGATTTTTTTTATTTCTTATAAAATTGGAAGTTTTAAAATTAACATAATGTGACTGAATTAAAGTAGTACCTAAAATTTCTCATAGCATATAGCAAGGGTTTCATTGATTATTTTAATAACAAAATACCCTCTTCAAAAAAGAGGAAATCAGGATTTTTTTATGAATTTTGTAAAAATAAAACCTTTTGTAGTCCTCCAGGCCTCCGATAGGTATAGAGACAGTTAATTTTGCCGGGGCTTTTTTCCTGGTAATCTTAAGATATCCAAGACCAATAATTAGGTAATTGTCTCAATAGGGGTCGACCTCGTCCATGAGGACTAAACATTTTTAATACCTATTGGATTATGTCTAAATGACAGCTTATGCACATGATAGAAATTTGTCATTTCTAGTGTTGAACAGCACAAATCTTAGATAAAAAGACAAGCATCAATGTAAAAAATTTTAATTTTATTCTTAAGAAATTTTAAGATTCATCTTTGCAGATGATGTTATAGTCAAAATTTTTCATTTTTAGAGAGTTTTTGATTTTTTTATGAAATTTTAGGAATTGACCGTCGTATATTTTTACCTACATCCATGTAGTATTTATGCCAATACTCATCTCAAAAAATTAAATCCGATTGGCATTTTATATCATAAGGTGTCAAGTTACCAAATTTATTTATTAAACTTAAATTTTTCATGGTAACACAAGTGTTATGCTTGTGAATAGTTTCCCAGTAAAATTTGTTCTAGATTTCAAGTTTTCATCTTTATTATTTTTATAATTTAATGTTTTGAGTAATATATTGAATTTAATTTATTTTTTACAAATTTGGATGTATTTCGAAATTTTCACAGTTTCGAAATACAAACTTTTTCTATCTATAAAATTTTTTTATAATATTTTCCAAAATATAGAATTCTAAATATTTTTACATATTTCAATAAAATAGCTTGGATATAGCTTTTTGAAATTCCAATTCATTTTCATGAAATATAACGTTCATCCATAAGGATTTTTGCTCGTAAATTTTTATGAGTTTAGAATTTTTAGTTGTCCTTTTCTTGCATATAAAATTTTTCAAAAGTTTCTTTTGGAATTTTTATAGGAAACTTTATTAATTTTATTTTTTTAATAGGTCAAAATATATATTTTTCTTTCTATGGAATCCATTAATTTTCATAGTGGCCCCAAAAGCTTATTTTATTTTCTACAAGCCTAACAAGCTTATCAAGCCCATTTCATATTCCCAACAAGCCCAACAATTTTGCCGAGGCCGATTAGGGATTTTTAACAAGCCCAATAAGCCCATTTTTTTATTTCAACAAGCCCTTTAATTTTCCAATAAGGCCTAATTAGACCCATTTTAATTTTATAACAAGGCCCAATAATTTTTCTTTCTCCAAAAATTTTATTAATTCTTTTGGATCTAAAATTTTATATGAAAATTTAATTGGGCCTTTTATGCAAGTAAATTTGTAGTTGAATTTTTCAATTTATAACTTTTAATTTCTTACAATTTAGTCTTTCCACTTCAATATTTTTCATTTATAATTTTATTTATTCATAAATTTTTGATAATTTGCGTATATTTATTTTAATTTTAAAATTTAATAATTCAATTAAATGAGAACTAATTAAACTGGGATTGAGTTTTATCATAAGTTTAATATTATCTAAATTATTATGAAGCCTAATATTAGGCTAGGTGACTTAACATGTTAAGTCACAAAATGACAGAACTTATTAATCAATTCTTATAAAAAAAATGAAAAAAATTCTAAAAAGTTATTATTAATAAAAATAAAAATAAATAAAAAAGAAAAGAGAAAAGTTTAAAGGCCATTCGTCCAAGGTGATTTTTTCATCACTTTAGCCAAAATTTTCCAAGTAAATAGGGAAGAATGATTCAAAATGAAGCTTTAGGCTTTTATGAGAAAAAATACAAAAAACACTAAAATTTTTAGGTTTTCAAGCTTTTTAAGGTAATTTCTCATGTAAAAGTCTTAATTTTTGTTCATTTCATGCATGATTCTTCATTTTAGTGAGCCTTGTGAATACCTAAGCTCATGAATTTTTGATCCATGTTGAAAGGCCAGGAATGAAAGTTATGATCAAAGCTCTTTAATTTTATTGTTGAATTTGATTTTTGCTAGTAACAGTTCGGTTTTCATTATGAAAATATATATTTGTTGTGAAAATAATGTTGTAATGTTGTATATATAATTTTATGCTATTTTCCTTGGTGGTTTCATGTTGCTTCATGATGAAATATATTAATATATTCATTATTTTTAATTATTTCATGCACATTAAAGCTTAATAAAATTTAGAGCATGTATTTTGTTGATATTCGTGAAATTATAGGAAGAAAAAAATTTATTTTTTTGGTGTTACTGGTGTTGGCCAAATTTGATAATATGATTGGAATAAATTTTTATGCTTGATTTTATGGTATTTTAGATTATTTCACAATATATGAAACTTGTAGGGGCCTAAAAATAATTTTTTTCAAAATTTTTAAGGCCTTAGAAGAGTATTTCCATGCTTGGCCAAACCCATCAATGTTGATTTGGTGATGTTATTGATTTTTTACATTATTTAGTAATTAAAGAAAACTCAAGGACTAAATTGTAACAATTAAAAAAAATTTCAAGGCCATCCATGGTTGGTTGCATACTTTTTGTGACTTTTAGTATGATTTTCATGATTTTTTGTGACGTGTTTGATGATTAATTTTAAGTTTAAATCATGTACAAACTAACTTGCAAAAAGTCTTTTCTAAGGCATATAGCTTGGCCAAATCACTTGTAGACCTTTACGAGAGTCTTTCATGCATATCTAACATGTTTGAATGCATTCCATACATTTTCAATCCATTAGAGACCTTTTTGTAATTTTAAAAAGTTAAGGGACTTGTTTGCAAAAAGTGAAAAAAAAATTATTCTAGGGCCAAAGGGACTTAGTCGAATCATTCTTGTGATTTTGGTATGAATTTCATGTTGATTTTGATATGTCTGGTATTTGATTTTGTATTTTATTTTATGTAAGGGCCATTTTGTAAAAATAAAAAAGTTTAGGGACCATTTAGTAAAACCTTGCATTATAGGCTTAAAATGGTCATTTTTATATAAAAATGCCTAGCATTTTTAGCTATTTTGGGGTTAAAATGTAATTTTGAGAAATTTAAGGACTTATTAGTAATTTTGCATTTTAGGTTATCTTTCAATGCTTAAGCTACCCATTTAGGGTATAATTGTCATTCCATACCATTATTAAGTCCTTTAAGGTACTAAGATACTTACATATTTAAGGTAGTTTACGGGTATTTTGGTAATTTATCTTAAAACTGAGTCTTTTATGATCACCATGATACTTTTATGTAGAAGGTGAATAATAGGAATAGGTTCATCATTTTATAAAGTTATCAAGTCCTTTAGGGTGACCTAAATACTTTAATATCGAAGGTAGACCTTAAGAACATTTTAGTAATTTACGTTAGAACCAAGTCCTATGCGATTATCAAGATACTTCTATGTTGAAGGTACACAATATGATAATATCAAGTCCTTTAGGTTACCAAAATACTTCCATGTCGAAAGTATACCTTAGGGACATTTTGGTGAGTTACCTTAAAATCGAGTCCTTTAGAGTCACCAAAATACTTCTAGGTCGAAGGTGTACTTTAAGGGTACTTAGAATAAGTTTTATTATAAAATCAAAATTTTTAAAATTAAGGTAATTTCTTCGAATTAAAGTAGTACATGGAATTTCTCCCAGCATATGGAAGGGATTTCACAAATTATTTTAATAACAAAATATCTTTTTCAAAGTGAGAAAATCAGGATTTTTAATGAATTCCAAAAAAAAAATAAAGCCTCTCGTATTCCTCCGGCCTTTTAATTGGGTGCAAAAGATATTTTGATTTTTGAAAACCTTTTTGTATTCTTTCAACTCTCTTGGGATACAAAAGAAGTAATGATAAAACCTTTCATATTTCTCCCGTTCTCCTGTAAAGTATGAGAGAGTGTCTGATTTTCAAAAATATTAAAAACCCAATTTCTTGGACAAAATAATAAATTTGTTTCATAAAAGTTTCATTTTGGATATGTGGGAATTATATTTAAATGCCGAATTTTAAACCTAAATAAAAATCAAAATTTAAATTAATATATGATTAATAAGGTACCGATCACCGAGCATCATAAGAGAGATCAATCCTTACTCGTGATTGTAACTGACTCCCAGACCCTTTCAAGTGATCTTTGTTATTATAGCATACCTAGAAGTTTGTTTTTAGGGGTTTTGTATCCTCGAAATATGAATAGTAGGTGACCAAGCTCACGTAGCCCAAATAAATTGATGGCAGCTCCAAGACAAGTGGTCATTTCATAATGACTATTTAGGCTAAGTCAAATAACCGATTTACCTCAACAACTCAGTCTCCAGACATAAAAAAAAGGGAAAAATAATAATGATAGTAATAATAATGATATGGTCCCTAAAAATAAAAGAATAATGATATGCAGATATATAATATATATATAGGAAAGATGGCTACACCCACCTTTTAAGTCAAGTTGGTCAGGATTCATATCTAATCCATGTTACGATAGCTGGTCAATTCCACTAGGATAGGTTAGAGCTCGGGCCTAAAATTAATTATGTGTTAACTAAATTTTGATTAATTCAGTTTTAATTGGTATTTAATTATAATTCCAGGTATTTCTAAAAAAAAATTCTTTGCTTGGATTTATATAGAAATTTTTGTATATATTGTTCACATTTTTCACTAACCTTTTGTTTCTTTTGCAGAGTTATTTTTATGGGGCATTTAAGATAGAGGTTTGTTTGTTCCCCACACACACTTTGCACATGAATACCATTAGACTATTCTCAAGGCATATAGAAAGGGCATAATATTTCAGGAAAAGGTGAAGTAGTTCTACCTTCTGAGGTGTTAACCTCTGTCTGGGCCAACAAAAAACCTACTGGGTGTAAACTCCTACACCTGCTTGAGGTGTTAGCCTTAATACAAGCATGCAAAATACTCCCATTCGAATTGAACCATTTCCAACATAAACCCGTAATGGGTAAGGATAGGGTATCTTGTTAATTATTTCCAAACTTAGGAAGCAATTTGAGAACCGGCTTAGATGTTCAACTCAAACTTCGTATAATGAAATGTTAGGGCCTCACCTAGTTAGAGCTGTACCTAATTCTAGAAGTTATCAAATTAGGTACACATGGGGGAATAATTCTAACATTTTACTCTTATAATTTGATTCTCTTGATATCAATAAGTGTACATTGTGTTGCTATGATAAATTTTACTTTTACTTATTTCTCACGTTAATTTGTTATTGTGAAGGATTTTTTTATTTTTGGCATTACATCCTTATCCCATGTAAACTTAGAAATTCAGTCAAGCATTTTGTTATATTTACAAGGTTAACATTTTTATTTGTTTATATGCTCATGCATTCATAATTTCTATAATGTACTAAAACTATTCCATTCATTGTATTTTAAGGATCAAGATATGGATGATCATTTAAAGACAAGATTAGCACATTTGAGTCCATCGAAAAAGTTTCAGATATAAAATCTGGGGAATGAAAAATCAGCTCGATAAACTGATAAAAATGGTTGGGAACTTGGAGGACATAGTCAAAGAAATAGGGCATGAGATTCGAGAAACAAAAGAATAATTGCTCAAATCAAGTATACTATTGGACATGGGTGAAGCAAAGACACCCAATTATGCATCTACACAAATAGCCTGCCCTCCAATCTTTTTGGTCTTCCCGATGCTACCTTTTGCTCTCCATACTGAGAAAAGTAGTTTGCTAAACAGGGGCAGTTTATATCTTGACTTTAAAATTCTATACCTTTTCCTTTTAATTGTGAATTTTAACTTGAAATAGATTTTGGTTTATGAACATTGTGTATTTTTACTATAGGCCATGAACTTTGCTAATAATATTTCTAATATCTAGTGTAATGAGAACATTTTGAAATTTTTTTTCTTGGATAAGTGATCTCCATTAAATTAAACTCTCTCAAAAAGGTCTTTCTCCTCCATTTTCATGATTCTCCTAGACATTCAACAATAGACCTTTCGCACCCAAATATGCCTTCTTAGATTCCTTAAAGGTCGAACAAACAAGTTATACTTCTAAATGATTTAGATACCAATAGTTCAATATGTGCTAAAATAATGTTAGTAATTCCAAGATTTCCCAAATTCATTTGAATAATGTTTTACCACAATTTCCATGACACTATTCCAAATCCTTGATTTAGGAATAATAAGAGAAAACATGAGCCAAAAATACATTTGTCTCTGGGTTAAAACCTTTTCAATCCAATACTTAATAAATAAAATGTGAAATTCAAGATTTCTCCATGTTAATTTGATTTTTTCCATAAAGGCTCGACTAGAACCAAGATTCATTGGTAGTTACAAAGTTGGTAATGTTGAGGGGCATTCATTAACCTAAAATGTTAAAAAAACAAAATGTAAAAAAAAATTGAAAATTTCAGTGCAACATCATGTTGCTAGGTACTCAAAATGATTGCAAAAGGAAAATTATCCTCTTTCTTAATGAAATGCTCATCAATTCAAATGGCTTTGTTTGAAATGACAAATGGTTATCTTTCTATACCTTTTCGCATATAGGAAATTATTTCCCTTTACAATCCCCTTTGAGCCTGATGATTTATTCTTTCTTTAACTTTAATTAAAGATCACCTTCCACACTAAGGGGCAACTGAAGCAAAGCTTTAAGATCAAAAAGAGCAAATCCTATTTTAATGTCAGTTTTCACAAGGCTAATTTTATAAACTAATCAAAATTTAAATTTCAAGGGGCAACACTCATTCTAAAGTTATAAAAAAAACAAGTTAATCATCAAAAGGCTAATTTTGAAGATTAATCAAAGTTCAAATTTCAAGGGGCAAATTCTATTCTAAAGTAGCAAAAAGAACGAGTTCGGTTGTTAGAAGGCTAATTTTGAAAACCAACCAAAATTCAAAATTCCTTCAAAATGAAGAATAAAGAAAAACACGGTGAAGAAAGAAATAAAAAGATGCAAAAAAAATGTAGAAGTAGAAAAAAATGACAAAATGAAGATATGTTCATCTTGGAAGACATGTCGAATCAAATTCCTTATAAAGAGAAATGAACGTTGATTTCATTACCTTTAAACACTTGATTTGGGCCTATTTATCCTTTCTAAATCATGAACCATGGCCTACATTATGTACCTACAAAGTCTATTTTGATCAAACATAGCTATATGAATTGTTAAGCTATTCTTGGGAAGCTCTTTAAAATTCATCTGTTTAGAGGATTTTTGAGTCCTCAAGGATATGATGGGGAAATCAATTTAAGAAAAAATAAAGTTCTTAAGTGAAAACTCAAAAAGGGTAGTCTAGAATAAAGTTAAAGGCTTTGGATTTGCTCCTAAACCAGTAAGGGTAGCCACCAATAGAAAAAAACTCTTCCATGCTGATCCAAAAAAGATCCTAAACCTCTAAAAATTTCATGACATCAGTGAAAAATTGAGTCAAATGCCCTTAATATTGATTTCATATAAGATAACCTATCATAACTTTCATGCCCTACCTTAAAAATTGGTGCTTACCAAAGACCTTCCAAATTAACCCTTTAAGACTTGGTATTTACTAGTATTAGTTTAACAACTATCAAAATATTGTATTTGAAGATTAAAAAGATGTTATAATTTGATTGTTTGCCTTTCAAAGAATTCACATGAAAAGGACACCTACTTGAACTTGGTCTTGATAAACCTCAACCTTGTTGTACCAATTTGTTCAAATTAAAATTTAGCAGTACCACCCATTTGTGCTTTTAAACTCATTTTCTTATCTCATCTAAAGATGTATTAAAGAATCGAAAGATAAAGAGGGCATCTCATTGATATTGGAAAATTCATGGTTCAAATTATTTTAAAATTTCCTTATCTTTTGATGAGGTAGATCTTTTCATAGGTTAAAATGAGAAGGTGATCTCATTCTGTAAATTCTGAAATTTAGATGAATTTTGATACTACTTATAATTTTAATGGGATTATTTGAATATGCCTTGACTAAGGAAATGTTGACTCTTATCCAAGTGTTTAAAGTTGTATCCTTGAATTGATAAACACTAATTTGGAAATTTGGTGATTTTTTAGGAAAAAATCAAACAATTCATAGATTCTTGGAATGAAAATCGAAAAAAGGATTTCATGGAGTAAACATGAAATTTCCTTCTAATGATTTAAACTTTGAATAGTAAGCCATCAAGAGAACGATAAATTGGCAATAATAAGGTTTAGATTGATGAATCCTCACCAATATATGAGAAAATCATAAAGAAAAAAAATTAGCAACAATGTGGTTCAGAATGATGAGACCTTGCCAACATTGACCTTCATGATATTTTAAATTGATATGCCCTCATCATTCAGTCCTGTGAAAGATAAATGAAGTAGGATTTAAGTTTGTCAGCTTCACTTGGTTAAAAACTAGCGGAGTAAGATGTCCTTTTCATTCAATCCTGTGAAAGGTAAGTGAAGAAGGATTTAACTCAACTTCATTCTATCATGTGAAATGTAGGCAAAGTTTTTATTTGTTAACTTCGTTTGGTTAAAACCTAATAGAATAGTGTGTCCTCTTCATTGTATCCTATGAAAGGTAGGTTAAGTAAGATTTGAGTTTGTCAACTTTACTTGGTTAAAAACCAGTGGAGTAAGATGTCCTCTTCATTCAATCCTATGAAAGGTAGGTGAAGTTAGATTTGACTAACTTTGTTTGATCATGTGAAATGTAAGCAAAGTTTTTACTCATCATCTTTACTTGATTAAAAATTGAAGGAGTAAGATTTCCTCTTCATTCAACCCTGTGAAAGGTAGGCGAAGTAGAATTTAACTTAACTTCGTTTGATCACATGAAATATAGGCAGAGTCTTTATTTGTCAGCTTCACTTGGTTAAAAATTGGTGGAGTAATATGTCTTATTAATTCGATCCTATGAAAGGTAGCTGAAGTAGGATTTAAGTTTGTCAGTTTCACATGGTTAAAAATCGATAAAGTAATGTATCCTCTTTATTCGATCTTGTGAAAGGTAAATAAAGTAGGATTTAAGTCAATGGCATCCAATCATGTGAAATGTAGGCAGAGTTTTTATTTATTAGCTTCATTTGGTTAAAAACAGGTGGAGTGATATGTTCTCTTGATTCGATCTTGTTAAAAGCAAGTGAAGTAGGATTTAACTTAAGTACATCCAATCATGTGAAATATAGGTGGAGTTTTTATTTGTTAGCTTTACTTGGTTAAAAACTGGTGGAGTAATATGTCCTCTTAATTCGATCTTATTAAAGGCAAGTGAAGTAGTATTTAACTCAAGTACATCTAGTTATGTGAAATGTAGACAGAGTTTTTATTTGTCTACATCACTTGATTAAAAACCGATAGAGTAAAATGTATTCTTTATTTGATCCTATCAAAGGTAGGTGTAGACACCTCATTTTGTCTGGGCTAATTTTTGCATCTCGAGACTTAACTGAAAAGAGAATGAACAAAATAATGAAAACAAAAATGCGAATGACTACTAGGCATTGTGTTGCCAAGTATTATTAGGCAAGACAACACCAAATGAAAAATTTCTTAGGGAAGGTGCGAAATACATAGCAGTCATATTAAAGAAAAATAAGAAAAAGGTATCAAAGGTCACTATTCGAGCTATCATCAAGGTCATTTGATTGAGCGTGAGTCAATTATCTATTAATCCTATCCAAAATAAGGCATTTGTGGAGCCAAAGGTGTGTAAAATCGATATTCACATGAGTAGGCATTGATATATGGCTTATAGGTTTTGTTATAAGGCTTCCACAGCATCAAAATCCCAAAAACTAAAGCTTGTATCGATACAAGACAATTTGTATTAATACTCTTAGCTTTTGTATCGATATAGAAGGTCTTGGTATCGATACCAGGTTACTTCCAAGCTAAAATTATGCTTTTAGGTGAATACGTATTGATAAAGGCCATGAGGTATCGATACAAAGGAAATTTTGGTGCTTAGTATCGATACATAATTCATGGTATCAAGATCAGGGCAAAATTTTTTTTCTAAATGTCAATAAAAGAAGCTTTGTATTGATGTCAAAAGGCCAAATTCATCATAGTGTATTGATATAAAGGCTATCGTGTTGATACACAAGGCCAAAATTTGTCTATTTTGTGCCATTTTCACACCTTCATAACATAACACTAAAACTGGAATTTAAACATGTTTTGGGCATCAAAAATCATCAAAATTCGTACTAGTCCTTAACTTTGGTTTTTAACAAATTTTTTAGGTGCAAAATAGCTTGAAATTAGGACATTTGCATGAGAAACAAGGTTTGTTTGGCGCATGCTTGGCTTTTCTCCATGTTACAAACACCTCCACCCTTTCTACTCATCTAATCTGCTTGCCAAAGCCAATGGGAAAATAGCCAACTAGGCATAGTACCTAAAGCTATCATATGGTACATGGCTAAACCAGAAAAATGCCCTTATTTTAGCTTCAAAATGCATTGGTTAAACCTTAGACTATAAGAGGATTCAACTTTGGCTCAACAAAAAGAGCCATCAACATTTACACACTCTAAAAAAACTATTTTCAGGCACTATTCTTAGAAAAACTTTTTATTCTTGTAGCTTCTCAAAGACATAACCAAAAACCCTCCAAAACCTCTATTTCACCCTCTTTTCATCGAAAACCTCCCTTTCATTATTAGCACATCCATTAAGCTCATTTTGGACACCTTTTTCTTGCTAACCAATAGCAAAGAGAGGGGAAAAGATGAGCTTAAAGTTGACAAGTTTTCTATTCAAGGGCTTAAGAGGTTTAAAGCTATTTGGTATAACTTTTATCTCTTTCTCATTTTATTTTTTCTTTTATCATCATTTTCATCATTTTAGAAAGCCATATCCATGTGACCATGACCATATTCCTAGGACTCTCATGCATCTTGTGGCCTTGTTTGTGGTCGACCTAGGATTTTTCATGCTATATTGAGCCCCTTGCTATGCCTCACTAAGTTATGTGCTTCGTTTGTTTTGAAAACATGTTTTAATGTTGTTCTAAAAATTCTAGCAAACTTCTACTTGTTTTAACATATTCATATGTGGCATGACTTCTAAGGTTGTTCATGAAGCTAACTCTTTCATGTATCTTATAAGTCATTATTTTTCATTTTTGTCACCATTTACATGTCAAGATACCATCTTCATTTGTCTAAGTAGGCTATCTATGTTCATTGTCATTAATGTCATACTTAGTTCATAATATACTTGTTAAGATGTTTGTTTAATGATTATCAAAAACCTTTTTTCAAAAACCCCCCAAATTAAGGCCATTTTAACATTAATAAATGAGGATTAACATGGGCTTAAGGTTTTTAATTTATTGGTCTTCCAATCTTGGGAAAAATCAAGTTTTTTGGCATTTGGATTTAAGGGTTATTGAGGCCAAATGTTTTGTTTTCAGAAATAAAATGTCTCTTAAGTGTCCAAGATTGTTTATGCCTTGACTTGTTGCCAAAGAAACCCCATAAAACTAAAAATCCCCTATTTTTGCTCTAGCAACACTATAACCATGATTTGAAAAATCATTTCCAAACTCTAAACTATTTTTCATGAATTTTTTGATTTTTTTCTTTGAAAGGTATCAAATTAGCTTTCCAACAATATCTCACTTGCCCACAGATCATCTTGAGTGAGGGAGATATGATGTTTGAAACTAATGCTATCTATAACCCTTAGAATCAATGACTTGATTTTTATTTGGGCCATTTTGGCCTATTAGATGATATTATTTATTTTTTAAAATAGTTTTTCTAAAAATTCATGAAATTCTTTCTTTGAAAATGTATCATTTGCAATTTAATGATTTTGTATAAATCGAGAATGATTTTTCAAAGTTCACCATATCATTTCCCCTACATATGCTGTTAGTGCCACACTTAACCCAACTTTAAAAATTATTTTCACCCAGAACGTGAATTTTCAAAATTTTTAGAATATTTTTCAAAGTTCGCCTTCCATGTGCTATCAGTGTCACACTTTCCAATGGTATCTCAATCAACCCCTTAAACCTTTGAATTTTCCTAGAATAAAATCAAAAAGAGGGATTGCATGATACTATCCCCAGTTTTTAGCATTAGTGAAAATTAACTGATTTATTTGAATTCCTACTCCTAGACATTCGAATGTCTCTTAAGTGATCCCAATCAACCCCTCGAGTCAAAACATGCATCAACCTTCCTCTAGGCTGGGATCAAGTCACGAACACTTTTTTATTAATTTTAGTCAATCACTGCCTTTTTATCTAGTTGAAATTATATCAAAAATATCGTTTTTTAGGAAATTAGTGAACTTTTATCAAGATTAATCCTTCAAATTTTTTTTCCAAAATCACTAAAATTTTCACCTTTAGGGATATTCTAACCATGTTTTTCGAAAAAAGTAATCAAAATTAAATTTTCTCTCTCCCAAATTTCTCTGAACTTACCAAGATTTTAACCCTTCAATTTTTTTTTTCCAAAATCACTAAAATGGTCACCTTCAAGGATACTTCAACCCTAGTTTTCAAGTGGATACTGTAACCCAACTTTTCCAAAAAAAAGTTAATCAAAATTAAATGTCCCCTTTCCTAAATCTCTTCAAACCTATTAAGATTTTAACCCGATTTTCATATTTCAATTAATAAATGAATCTAAACTCATCTCTAAAATTGTCGATTTAGTTATTTCTAGATAATTGATGATAATTATGAGATACATTCCAATTGTCCCTCCCTTCTTCCCCTTCTAATGTGTTTATTTTATGCAATATTATTTCTTTTTCATCTTACTAACATGTTTTCTTTTGTGATGTTCAATTCTCATTCATGTTTTAGAAATCTTTTTTTTTTCAAAAGTTATAAGGCAATGTTCCATGTTGATATCTCTTCAAGGCTTGATACAGAATATCCAATTTTTAAAGACTAAATTCGGAGAACATTTTAATAAAAAAATCCATATGTTCCCTACCTCTCCAAGGTGCATACATGATTTGAATTTTTAGTTGAAACTCGAGTTTATTTTATTCAAATTCATGCATAAAAAGGGGACTATATTTAAATAATGACAAGTCAAAACTAAGAGACAAAAACTAAAGTAAGACATGGCTAGAAAGGTATCGATTTTGGGTGTCATAGGTAAGTTCATACCTTCTTACACATAATCGACTCCCGAACCCAATCGTAGAATCTTTGAATTACACAGACTATGGAATCAACGTTTCGAGTTTCATAATTCCAAATATCATTTCAATAGGCATCCGATCACATCTAGCCTAAAGTGATTAGTGACGACTCCAAGCGTTAGCAATTTCATGGTGGCCAATCAAGACTAGTTAGACAAACAATTCATCCGACAGTCCCATTCTCGAATTAGAAACAAGAAGTCCTAATCAAGAGGACTTGTAGGAATATTTTTAAGTTATGCATGTTCCCTTTTGCTATGAAACCGAGGTAAGGCACCAATAGCCTAGCGAATCCATTAGGGACAGAATTTCTAAAGAGTTAAGCCTACGACTAGCCTTGTCTTGCTTAGTTATCAGTTTCTCGAGTTTTTTATCATTATTTAATTATAATCCCTTTCCATTTTTGTCTACTAATCTTTTATTTGTCATGATTTTTTTCATGCGACAATCAGGAACTACCTTTAGTTGACACACATTGTGCACTTGTATTTCCATTAGATTCCCACAAACTAGATGGTGAGGTTAAGGTCCCAACTATTAGGATGAAATGAGCTATCCATCTTTGTGAGTACCCCTTTGTATAGGCATAACAATACCTTCTAGGGTGTAAAGTACCAATGTCTTTTGTAAGCCTTCACTCCATATTAACATAGGAAAATACATCCACTAGATCAAACCTATTCCACCAAGCTTGTAATAGGCCTAGAATCGAGTGCCTTAACTGTCCTTACTGGATGGAAAAGCGATTCAGATGTTGATCTAGATGCCATTTCAAACCCATATAGTGAGCCTTACAAGCCAAACTATGTTGAGCCCTACTAAAATGCTGCTAGAATGATCTGAAGTATAAGGAAACTCAAGGGAACACTTCTAACCTTTACTCTTGCATACCATAGTTATGTAGGCAATAGTGAATGTACGTTGTTGCCTATGTGCATCATGTTAGTGTCAGGTCATGACATTATGGTATCTGATTGATGGCTAACCTTTGTTAATAAGTAGTGTGATCGCAAACAAATGTTGCCATTTACAAGGCAACCATGTCACCTTAAAGAATCATGTTCAACCTGAGAAACCTTTTATATTATATGACCCAATGGCAGCTTAACGCGTATCCTACTTTAGGTGGTGATGAATGAACATAACTTTTTACTCAGTTGTTTTATCCTTAAAAGGCATCATACCATCTCAATTAAACCAATACTTCACCCAAATGAGCCATTATGCTATCTGAATTTGGCTAACACCTATTTTGTTCCTTTAAGTGATAACATGCGAACATTGCCATTTAAGAGGTCCCATTCAAGGTCGAGTGTTGCCTTTGAGGGAATAAAATCTTTACGAATAAGCCTTATTCTATCCAACTTCGGTTAACACCCATTTTGTTCTTTTAAATGATAACATTTGAATGTTGCCACTCAAAAGGTCCCGTTTAAGGCTAGGTGTCACCTTCATGGGAATAGAATTTGCTAGGGTATGTCTTTATGCTGTCTAACCAATGATTCAATGCCTATCAATCACTAGATGATAATGAACATGCATCACCATACAAAGTGTTAATTTTGTCCCAAAAGACATTGTATCATTTTAATGAGGTAATTTTAACTCAAATGTGCTGGTATGTTGTCTGCATTGACATTGGCTTTGGGGGGCCAACTTTGCTACCTTTAGCCTTTTTGTGTGCACGACAAAGGCTTCACAATTTCTTATTTTCTTTTTAGGGCAAATTTTCATTGAAGTTATTTTCACAATCCTAAATGTAGTGCTTTTTATGGGTAGGCTCTTTAATAAAAAATCAACAAGTCATACTTTAGGGAAAATAAGGTAAAAAAGAAAATAAAGTAAAAAAAAAATCCAAAAAGAAGTCATGAGTCGAGCGGAAAAAGAATGAAGCAAATCAAAAAAGAAAGACCAATAAAATTTGAGTGGTATTAGGGCATCTTTTCCTTTAATTTGTTCATAACATTTTGCATCATTCTTTTTAGTCACACACATGCATAGCATATCTTCTACCAATCATCATTTTTCCACATGGCCATGCATAAATCATTACATATTGCTAAATTCATTTGTTCCTTACATTGAAAGGGCTTAACATGGGCGATTAATTACAAGTGAGAATTGGTACTTTGGAAAGCATCTAAGAGGAGCTCGGGCATGATGTTCAGGAAATGAAAGAATAGCTTGCAAGAATTGTGGAAGCTTCAATTGGCCTTTTTGGAAAGCAATGTGCAAGAGAAGCATAATCATTTGCAATGTGCTAGACAAGTCAGCTCATAGCAAATCAATTAGAAGTGTGTGTTAGCACCTTGGAGGGAACTATCAGAGGAGTTGGACAAGATATCCAGAATATGAGAGGACAATTGCCAAAAGTAACAAGGATGCTCACAAACCTCAGTCAAATGAAGACAAATTATTCCTAAAAGACACTATCACCAACAACTCAATTCTATACATTACATGACCCTATGTTAGGATCAAAGATACAAGTTTTACAAACTTGAAGTGATCAAAACCAAATCCCTTATCATCATACTTCCCTTGATATCTAAGATTGAATACCTTGGCTTTGAGTTGTTATAGATCAACACCTTTTCCAAAATAAGACATATTCCCCTCACCTCTCAACCGTCTTTTGGTTCTAGCAATAAGAAAAGATCACTGGGAGGGTATCAATTTGATCCTATTCTGATGACTTACAAAGAGCTTTATCCCTTTTTACTCCATGGACACTTGGTTGCACCTATCTACATCTCTAAGAAAAAACTCCCGTACCTTCACTGGTTTAACGCTAATGCCTATTATGATAACCATGCCACGGTACTAGGGCATGACGCTAAGAACTACATGTCATTCAAATGAAAGGTATAAAGCCTTATCGACTCCAAGATCCTGCAATTCAAGATTAATTAAGAACCCTAACTGATCAAGGAACTTAAAAGATCAAACACAATTTTTAATGACGAGAGATGATGATTGGATCCTTTTTATGCTTTTAAAATTACTAAGATTTTAGGATAAGAGAATGTTTACAAAGATTTATTCTTTGAAATTTTTAAGAGAAATCCTATTTACCAAGGACATCCAAGGAATAAGAAAAAGCATGTTCGAGTTTATGGGATGCTGATTTGTACCTTTGTTAGTTTTGCTATTATTTCCCTTATGTTCAGACCTAATCAAAGACCTATGACATCATCAATTCATTCATTTATTCATTCACCTACCTATTCACATACACATGACAATAATAAAAGTGAATAATGCTAAAGCCCAGCATATCTCTAATATTAATTAGCATTTCTTCTTTCAGGTAAAATGAGGAGAAAAGATTCTGTACTTTAATCAAATGAGCTCTTTGGCTAATGCCTTCACTATCAGCTCATGACCAAGAGTAGTCAAGACTAAAACCATCAAGGAAGATTTAGGATTTGAAAACATAGCAAAAATATAACCAGCTTGAAAAAAGAATCCGAGATGTGGAGTAAGGAAAATTACAATGCTAAAGAACTCTTAGTGGTCCTTGATGTGACCATTCCATTAAAATGTAAGGTTCCAAAATTTGAGAAGTATGATAGGCTCAGTTGCCTCAAAATGCATGTAACTACCTACTATCACAAAATGGCCAAGTATGCCAAAGATAAAAAACTGTTCATCCACATTTTTCCTAGAAGTTTGACTAGGGTAGCATTTAAATGGTATTCTAAGCTAGGAGGAAACCAAATATGCATTTAAAGAGATTTGGCTCGAGCATTTCTAGAATAGTAAAAGCACCTACTCATGGACTCTTTAGAACATGAGAAAAGAATCTCACGAAAGCTACAAAGACTATAATTATAGGTGGAAAGCAAAAGCTTTTCTAGTCTAACTTCCTTTTACTAATAGAGAGTTGGCTACCTACTTCAGGGATTCCTTTCATTCTCTTGATTAAGATAAGATGGTTGGCAATGCTTTCACAAAATTCGAGGACATATTGTTCACTATGGGTAGAATCAAAAATGGTTAGAGATAAAAAGAATTAAAAGTGCTAATGCTAGAATACCTTTGCAAGAGAAATGGATAAGTAAGTTTTACCCATCGATAACAAAAAGGAAGGACTAACTTAAAGAGATCTATTCAGACTTTATCCTTACCTCTACTTATAATCGACTACCGGCCTCCACAAGTCCATCCATATGCTCTAAAGCCTACCTAAAGATGTGAGCTAGCTTAAAGGTTAATCAGACTATTCAAAAGAACGTAGGAGAGAAAGGATAAAGGTGCACCACTCCTTACCAATCTCTTACATAAAGATCTTTATTTTGTTGATCTAGAACCAAATGATCTCCATTATCCCAACAAGTCCTAGGAAACTTCTTATCCAAAATGGTACGATCCCAACTTCACATGTGAGATCACTAAAAGTTTAAAGAACATGAGACAAAAAATTATAAGGCACTAAAATATAAAGCTTAAGTCATCATCAATCAAAATCTAGCAAAGTTTAAGGCACTCATTAATGCCTATCAGAAACAACCAGTCTAGAAACTATGAGTTTTCGAGTAGTATGCTAGATATAGGAAATTTCTACCCTTGTTCAGATTTTGTAGATATTTTTCATTTGTGAAATAATATGAATTTTGGATTCAAATGAATAAACTATCACTTTTAATCATCATGCATCATGCATTATTTTGGATGTTGAATCTCTTTGGCAATAAAGTCCGATTTGATTAAATTTCAATCTTAAACGAGCAATAATTTTCTTGAAAAAGCAACATTGATAGTCTTAACAAATTGGTGATTATCTTTAGATGTAGATCCACTATTGCCAAAACATTTCATTCATATCCTACATGATATCCACTTAAGTCACATAAAAATTAAAAAATCACATCGAACAAATTGATCAATTAGAAAGACTCTCCCTTAAGTTATTTGAAAATTGGGCAATCAAGACCTACTCTTAAGGGAATTAGATGGGTAAGTTTGACATTTGTTAAGGTTAGGTTAAGATCTTAGGACTCCTCGAATCCCTTTAGACAATCCCTTATCATTGACAACATAACCTTTCCCTAAACCTTTGACCAATAAGAAGCACAACCAAAACATATTGTTCCTATTTTTTTTGGAGTAAATCCGCATACACACCACAATCCCTTTAGAAAACCCCATGTCATAGACACCATAATGTTTCCCCATACCTTTGACCAATAAGAAACATAACCAATATGCATCATTCCTGCTGTTGAAGCAAAAGACCCTCTTCTGACCCTATTGCTTGGTCGATCGAAACCTAAAATCATTTATAGCTAGGCAAGTTAATGACTCTAAGGAACATACCTTTAGGCATTTGGGAAAAGAAAAAGGAAAATGATATTAGGGATTAAGACATCCAACATGTTTTATAAGAGAACCTTGTCCTAAAGAATGACTCATCAATCCACATAGCCATCTTTAAAATAAAAGTCAACAATTTTTTCTTTATCCTCTTGCAAATTAAAAAATCATTTCTTTTGCTACCACTTTTAAGCCTAACAAATTTTTTCAAAGATCACTTTCAACATTGAGGGGCACAGAAAGCCTTTTAAGGAAAAAAAATGGATATCCACTTCTACAATTATCAAAAAGCTTGAAATCATAAGGCAAATATAGGATGTACAAAATCATCAAAGTCTAAATTTCCCTCTAGAAAATCAAAAAACATGAAAAACAAAAATGAAAGAAGAAAAACAAAAATAAAAAAAATCAAATCATAGGTCAGAGTCAAGATTAAATAAAGAGAGAAGGAAATAAAAGAAATAAGGACATCAAAAGTAAAAGGGATAAAAGCCCTCACCAAAAGAAATAGTCCTTGATCCGATTATCATCAAACACTAATTTGGCCTTTATACATTTTCTTTCAAAACCTTGAATCCTAGCCTAAATTAAATTCCTCAAAATGTTCATTTTAATCACGCATGGCTATTCGAACTAATGACTCTACTCTTTGAGGAATGTTCTCTTGGAAAAATTTAAGTTTCTTAAGGGGTATGATGAAGCTGTCAAAAAAAAAGGTCAAAAAAGAAAGAAAAAAGAAAAAGGTTAAGAAAGAGAAAAATGAAGCTCTAGGGTTGTTCACGAAGCTAACTCTTCCGTGCATCTTATTGGTCATTATCCTTAATTTTTGTATCACTTACATGTCAAGATACCATTTTCATTTGTCTAAGCATGTTTTCTATGTTCATTGTCATGAATGTCATATTTAATTCATAATATACTTGTCAAGATGCTTGTTTAATGAAGTTAAAAAACCTTTTTTTTCAAAAATCCCCAAGTTAAGGCCTTGTTAACTTTAATAAATAAGGATTAACATGGGCTTAAGGATTTTAATTCATTAGTCTTCCATTCTTGAAAAAAAAATAAGTCTTTTATGTTTAGATTTAAGGGTTATTAAGGCTAAATGTTTTATTTTTAGAAATAAAATGTCTTTTAAATGTCTAAAATTGTTAATCCCTTGATTTGCTAAAGAAAACCCATAAAACTAAAAATCCCTTGATTTTGCCTTGATTACACTATAGCCATGATTTGAAAAACCATTTTCAAACTCTAAACTATTTTTCATGAGTTTTATGATATTTTTCCTTGAAAGGGTGTTAAATTAGCATTCTAATAGTATCTCACTTGCCCTTAAATCATCCTGGATAAGCGAGAAACAATTTTTCAAACTAATATTGTTTGGAACCCTTTAATCAATGACTTGCTTTCTATTTAGGCTATTTTGGCCCATAAGATGATTTTTTTTAAATATTTTCCTAAAAGTTTCATGAAATTCCCTCCTCAAAAGGTATTGTTTGCAATTAAAAATTATGTATAAGTTAGGAATATTTTTTAAACTTCATCATACCCTTTCTCTTGCATGTACTATCAGTGTTGCATTTGATCCAACTTCAAAAATTATTTTTATATTGTAGACACCTTATTTTATTCAGATCAATTTTTGGCATCCTAAGACATAATCAAAAGATGACAAAATAAAAAAAATTTAAAAAAATGGGGATGCTTGCCAGGTCCATGTCATCAGGCACTATTAAGTGACATAACGCTAGGCGAAAAAATTTTTTTGGGAGGTTTAAAATGCTTGTAGGTCATATTTAAGAAAAATGTAAAAATGAGGCATCAAAGGTCACTATTCGGGGTGTCATTAGACTCTTCAGATGAGTACACAGGTCAATTTCCCACTGTTTGTGACCAAGGTAAGGTAACTCAAAAAGCCATAGGTATGTACAAGTTATATTCATGCATTGGTATTGATACCAAGCTCTTACACTACTAAAAATTCAAATTTCACTTAAAATATCAATACAAAAGGGTTTGGTATCGAGACTTAGTGAGAAGTATCGATGCTTAGTAAGAAGTATCGATACTTATCATGTTTATATCGATATAGAACTTGGCAGTAGCTAAAGTTTATGATTTTTGGCCAAATATATCGATACTCCTGCTTGAGTATCGATACAAGTCCATAAAGAATCGATACATACCTTTAAGTCTTGAGACTAGAAACTTTTTTGGCTCTTGGTATCAATACATGCTTCATTGTATCTATGCTCATGAAAAAAATCACCTTACGTATCGATACAAAATGTTTTGTATGGATACACCAAGGCATTTTTACCCAATTTAAGCTATTTTTTAGCCATTGCACCATTGATTGAAAATTTGATTCAAACATATTTCTTGCACCAAAAGTCATCAAAAATTATACCAGGCTTCATCTGCGGGCTTGTGATTGGATTTAATCAAAATTTTTTTAGGCCAAAATAGCAAATGACAAGGGATATTTCATGACATTATGCAAATTGCCAATGGGTAAGGCTGAATTTTCTTAATGGTCAGTTGCATAAAGTAGCCTAGATTCAATATTTTTGTTGAGCAAACCAATGGGTTTGCATGGTAGCTGAGCATAGTACTTGATCTCTGCATGAGGTACATGCACTGAAACCTCAAAATGCCCTTACTTTTTGCATCTTTTGTCTTCATAATCATATGGCTATATAAGCCAACCTTAGGCTCAATTGAACAGAAAAAAGGAAAGAAAGAGAAACCGTACCAAAAACATTCACAGTAGCAAAAAAAACACTTATTTCCAGACATTTCTTCAATATTCTTTAGCCACCAAAAACCAAGAAACCCTTTTTTATTCTCGAAACTCCTTAAAACCATCACCCAAAGCCCTTCTAAAAACCTCAATTCCATTAATATTCCTTTTCAAAACTCTTTTTCATCCATACCCTAACTCAAACCCCCTCTTTTCATCATTATCTTGCTATTTAACCTTAAAAAGTGAGTTCAAAGTTGCTATTTAAAGAAAAAGGCTGATGAAACTTTTATAATTTTTTACACATTGCTTTGCATATTTTTGATTTATTAGCATTCTTATCATTTTACTGACCTCTTCACGTTACCATGACCTTTTTAAGATTTTCATGCATTATTGTGGCCTTGGTTATGGTAGATTTAGGCTTGATGACTCTGTTGATGCCTTGACGTTGCTTAAATAGCTAAACATGCCATGTTTCATCTTTACCATCAGAACAACCTTTATTCATGCATTTCTTTCCATCTTCCAATCATATTCACATGTCCATCTCATGTTTGTATGTTCACCCTAACTTGTCTTTAGTATGTTCATGCATTTTCTTTCATCTTGATAGGTTTCACAAAGTAAAAATGCCTTTTTTGAATATTCTAGCATCTTTTAGTTCAAACATGTTCATTTTAAGCATGTTCATGCATCTTCTTATCATCTTCCGACATTTTGCCACCTCTTCTATTGTCAAAATATCATCTTTGCTTGTTTGAATGTGTTGTTCATGTTCACTATTGTGTATGTTGTGTTTCATTCATGACTTGTTTGTCAAAATGCACACTTGTTTGTTATAAAAAAAATTTGGTTTTTTAAAAACCCCAAGTCTATGCTACCTTTAAATAATAAGGACTAGCATAAATTTAATGTTTTGATTAAATTGAAGTTCCTATCTTAGGGATAAATTAAACATTTAGATCTGGATTCATTGTAAAATAAGTTTTAAGATGCTATTTTTAAATAAAAATGACCATTTTTAATTGAAAATATATTAAGCCTTGATCTTGAGTTTAACACCTTCATAGTGGCATGGTCAACAGGTTGTTTCATCATCTCAAATTACTCTGGGATTGTGGAATGAACTCATGATTCCCATGTCATTATTTCCCTCTATATTATGGATGTTCGGATGTTCATAACCAAAATTTGACCAAAACAAAATCAAAAAATTAAATAATCCTTGTTTTTGCAGTGGCTGCATTGTAGTCCAAGTTTGAAAAATTATTTTTGAACCATAAATGATTTTTCTAGAATTTTTTTGATAATTTTTACTTTAAAAGGCATCAAAATACCTTTCCAACGGTGTCTTATTTGCCCTTGGATCATTTCAGATGAAGGAATTATGATTTTTCAAACTTTTGTTGTCCAAAACCTTTGAAACCATTCTATTTGGGCCATTTTGGCTCGTCAAATGATTTCCCTAAAATTTTTATATATTTTTCCTAAGAATTTTAGGAAATTCCTTTCCAGAAAGGTATTGTTCATGATCTAACAATTCTGGATAAGCCTGAAATGATTTTTCAAAGTCTATCATGCCCTTTCCCCTACAAATGCTGCCAATGTAGAAACAAACCCGAGTTCAAGAATTAATTCTACTTAGAAACCCATTTTCTAGGATTTTTAAATATTTTTATGCTAAATATCATCAAGTCACCTTTCAAATAGTACCTCATCCACCCCCTAAAGCCTTTAGACCAACCCGTAATAAATTTGAGAATGAAGACCATGCAGTGTTGTCCCTTGTTTCTTGGAATTAAAGTGAACCCAATTTGACAAACCATCTTGACCGAGACGTTCGAACATCTTGAAGTGCATCCGATTGATTCCCCATGGAATCACAAGCCCTAACGCAAGCCCTTTAGACTCAGATCAAGGCTTAGGATAAAAATATTTTATTCAAATCTTTAGTTTCCTATTTTCAAAATACCTCTTCTTAGGATAATCATTTTCTCAAAATTCCTAAAAATGTTTCAATCAAAATCTCCCTTTGAACACATCTAAGACCACCACCATTCGGGATACTCCAACCTTACCTTTCCAAGGAGAAACTCCAACCTCGTTTTACATAAAACAATGTCAATTCCCTCTCTCTGAATTATTTGAGATTCTAAAATTATTTTTTTAAAATTAAAAATTTTTCATTCTTGGGTATACTCTAATCCCATCACTCTAAGGGGATATTCTAACCACATTTTTAATAAAAAATGTCGATTCCTTCTCCCTCGGATTTATAGGAGATTCCTAATTATTTTCTTAAAACATTAAAATTTTTCATCTTTGGGGACACTCCAACCCCACTTCTCTGAGGAGATATTCCAACCCCGCTTTTACCAAAAAATCCCAAGAATTTTCTCCCTTCCAAATATCTCAGACTATTTTAACTAAAACCTTTTTTGGTTTTTTAAATTACCATTGAATCCAAATACGTCTCCAAATTATCATCCCGATTATTCTTTAATAATCAAAGACAATTACGAGATACATTCCAATCATCCCTCTTTTTTACGTTCTTTTATTTGCAATTCTTTGTTTAGGAAATAATTATATTCTATTTCATCTTACTATCATGATTCATTTTTGTAGTGATGATCATGTATTTATATTTAAAATTTGTTGTCAAAAATCCTACAAGACAATGTTCTTTGTTGGCATTCCTCCAGTGCCTAATACAGAGTATCCAAATTTTCAAAATTTAATCCAAACATTATTTTCATAAAAAAATCCTTATGCTCCTCATACATCCATGGTGTATAGGTGATATAAAATTTCTTTCAAAACATGTATTTACATTTTCCAAAAAATTCATGCATAAATAGAGATTATATCTAAACAATGACCAAATGGAACTGATTTAACTGAGACTGAAGTGAGATATAGTTAGCAAGTACCAATTTCGGGCATTATAGGGTGCTAATCCTTCCCGATGTATACCCAACTCCCAAACCCAACCAATGAATCCTTGGACCTTGTAGCCTTGAAATTGATGTACTGTGTTTCATAACATGAAATATTATTTTCCATAGGCATCCGATCTTGCCTAGCCTAAAATGATCGATGGCAGCTCCAAGTTTATAGCCACTTGGTGGTGGCCATTGAAGACTAGTTGGATGAGTGATTTTCTCGACATTCTCTCTCCCTTTCATATTATTATGCCTAATCCAAATCCCAATCAAGGGACAACTCAAAGGCTCGATCACCACTACTATTGTACCTTTTTTAGGTCGTGCATGCTAAACCCTTCGGATCATCTAAAGTTTTAAAGGTAGGCATGTGGCAACACACATAAAATGGATGTTTTAGGATTTTTAGAATATTTTTATCTTAAACCTTATTAAGTCACCTTTCAACTATTACCTCATCCGACCATTAAAACCTTTGAATTTGCCCTAAATAAAACCAACAAGAGGGACAGCATGATATTGTCCCATGTTTTCAGCATTAGTTAAAATTAATTGATTTATTTGAATTCCTACTCTGAGACATTCAAATGTCTCTAAGTGATCCCAATCAACCCCCCAAGTTAAAACACACATCAATCTTCCCTTAGACTCGAATCAAGGCATGAACATTTTTTTATCAATTTTTGTGAATCACTACCTTTTATCCAAAATCACTTATTTTGTCAAAATTATGTCAAAAATGTCATTGTGTCAAAAAATTAGCGAACTTTTATTAAAATTAATCCTTTGAATTTGTTTTTCCAAAATCACTAAACTTTCACCTTTAGAGATACTCCAACCCTAATTTTTGAGGAGTTACTCCAACCTTTCTTTTCCAAAAAAAGTTATCAAAATCAAAATTTCTTTTTCCTGAATTTCTTCAGACTTGTCAAGATTTCAACTGTTTAAATTTGTTTTTCCAAAATCACTAAAATGTTCAGCTCGGGAATACTACCCCAGTTTCTAAATGGATACTCTAACCTCATTTTTTAAAAAAGTAATTAAAATTAAATTTCCCCTATCAACATTTTAGCCCTTTTTTAATGCCTCAATTAATCAATGGATCCAAACTTGTTTCCAAAATTGTCAACATGGTTATTTTTAGATAACCGATGACAATTAAGAGATACATTCCAATTGTCCCTCCCTTTTTTTTTTGTATGATTTATTTTATGTAATATTATTTCTTTTTTTCTTACTAAGATATTTCCTTTTAGGGTGTTTAGTTTCTATTCATGTTTTCAAAATCATTTTTTTCTAAAGTAATAAGGCAATGTTTCGTGTCGTTTATCTCTCTAGTGCTTGATATGAAATATTTGATTTTTGAAAACTAAATCTGGAGAACATTTTAATCAAAAATCCCTGTGTTCCCTACCTTTTAAGGATACATACAACATTTACATTTTTATCTGAAACTCAGGTTTATTTTATTTAAATTCATGCATAAGAAAGGTATTATATTTAAATAATGACAAGTCAAAACTGAAAGGACTAAACATAAAGTAAGACATGGCTAAAAAGGCATTAATTTCAAGCGTCCTAGGGAGATTCATACCTCCTTGCACATAACTGACTCTTGAACCCAACCATCAAATCTCTGAATCATGCAGACCATGGAATCGATGTTTCAAGTTTTGTAAATACAAATATCATTTCAATAGGCATCCAATCGTGCTTAGCCCAAACTTATTGGCAGCGAATCGAAGCATTGGATTTATGGTGTCCAATTGAGATTGATTACATGAGTAATTCATCTAACGATCTTCTTCACGAATTACAAAAGAGAAGTCTTGGTTAAAAAGACTCACACAAATATTTTTTAAGTCACACATTTTGCTTTCATGATAAAGCTGGGGCATAGTGCCAATAATGGTGAAGTAGGATTTAATACAACTACATCTGATCATGTAAAATATAGGTCAAGTTTTATTTGTTAACTTCACTTGGTTAGGAACTAGTGGAGTAAGGTGGCCTCTTCATTCGGTTCTATGAAAGATAGGTGAAGAAGGCTTTAAATCAACTTCATCCGATTGAGTAAAAGATTGGCGAAGTGTTATTTATCAACTTTACTTGTTTAGGCATAGTGGAATAAGATGGCCCTTTCATTTAATCTTCTAAAAGTAGGCAAAGAAGGCTTTAAGTCAACTTCATCTAATTAAGTGGAAGGATCAACGGAGTTTTATTTGTCAACTTTACTTGGTTAGGAATTAGTGGAGTACGATGGCCTCATCATTCAATCCTATGAATGGTAAATAAAAAAGGCTTTACATAAAATTTATCCAATTAAGCAGAATGATCAGAGTTGTTATTTGTTAGCTTCACTTGGTTAGGAACTAATAGAGTAAAATGGCCTCTTTATTTGATCATGTGAAATGTAGGTGAAGAACATTTTAAGTTAACTTTATTCGATTAAGCAAAATGATTGATAGAGTTTGTCTAGGTTATCTTCATTTGGTAGAAAACTAGTGAAGTTAGCACATATAAAAAATGAAAGCCTAAGAGGTAGCTAATGGTTCCATCCTAGTGAAATTGGATCAAAATTTAAAAAGCCTATGAGTAGCTGATGGCTTAATCCTTGTCAAAATTGGCACTAAAAGTTAAAAAGCCCAAGAGTAGTTAATAGTTCTGTCCCAGTCAAAATTGGCGCCAAAATTTAAAAGCCTAAGAATAAGTGATGGCATCGACCTAGTCAAAATTAGCATTGAAATGAAAAGCCCAAGAATAGATGATGGCCTCAGCCTAGTTGAAATTAGAATTAAAATGAAAAGTGTAAGAGCACCTGATGGTTCCATCCCAATTAAAATTGGCACAAAAATTTAAAAGCCCAAGAGTAGATGATGGCCTAGGCCTAGTCAAAATTGGCACTGAAATGAAAAGCCTAAGAATAGCTTATGGTTCCCTATTATCAAAATTGGCACCAAAATTAAAAAGCCTAAAAGTAGTGATGGCCTTAGCCCAGTTGAAATTAGCATTAAAATGTGAAAGCCCAATTTGGTTAGTTAAGTAAAAAACCAATGCAGTTGGCCTATATGCATGAATGTTTAAAAAAAAAAACCTTTTACGTTGAAAGGCTTATCACAGCCCGAACAAAATCTTATCTATTTAGTCTTTGCCCTATTCTTGATCCTCAGCAATAACCAAAGAGAGGCAGCTGTAAATACCTAATTTTGTCTGGGTCATTTCCTTGGTAATCCTAAAATATTTAAAACTGGTAATTAGGTAATCATCCCAATGGTGTTAACCTCCTCTATAAAGACTAAGAATTTTTAAGACCTATTTTATCATGTCTAAATGACCTGTCATGCAAGCGATAGAAAAATCATCATTTCGAGGGTCACTAAGCACAAATCTTGAACAAAAAAAGATGAGCATCAAGGTAAAAAATTAGTTTTCAATTTTATTCTTGTAAAATTTTAAAATTCATTCTATAGATTATGTTGCGGTCAAATTTCCCATTTTTAGGGATTTTTCAAGATTTTTTTATGAAATTTTGGAATTGACAGTCCTATATTTTTATCGACATCTGTGTAATATTTATGCCAACACTTATCCCAAACAATAAAAAATGTTCAAGAAAAAAATTCATATTAGCATTTTATATCATAAGCTGTTAAGTTATCAAATTTATTTATTAAAATTAAAATTTTTACAATACCATGAGTGTTTTGCTTATAAAATTTTTCTAATAAAATTTGTTCTAGATTTTAAGTTTTCATCTTCGTAATTTTCATAATTTAATATTTTAAGTAATATGCTGAATTTAATTCATTTTTATAAATTTGAATGTATTTTTGGAATTCTCTCCATTCCAAAATATGAACTTTTCCAATGTGTAAAATTTTTTGGTAAAATTTTCCAGAGTATAGAATTTTAAATATTTTTACATATTTCAATAAAATAGCTTGGATATAGCTTTTTGAAATTCTAATTCATTTTTATGAAAAATAATTTTTATCCGTAAAGATTTTTGCTCATAAATGTTTACGAGTTTGGAATTTTTCATATATTCTGCTATTCTCCACGAGAATGCTGATTTATTAGCAAAGAGACAAAGAAATAGATTTCTTATTCCAGTTCAATTGATTCAGGACCAAGAGAAAGAACTTTCTTGCACATAAAATTTCTCAAAAATTTTTTTTGGAATTTAAATATGGAAACCTTATTAATTTTATTTTTTTAAATAGATAAGAATATATTTTTTAATTTTATGGGCTTTAAAATCTAATAATTTTCTTAACGGCCTAAAAGCCCATTTTATTTTCTACAAGCCTAACAAGCTTATCAAGCCCATTTCATTTTCCTAACAAGCCTAGTGATTTTGCAAAAGCCCATTAGGGATTTCTATCAAGCCCAATAAGTCCAATTTTGTTTATTCTAACAAGTCCATTAATTTTTAAATAAGGCCTAATTAGGCCCATTTTGATTTTACAACAAAGCCCAAAAATTTTTTCTCCCTCTAAAATTTTTATTAATTCTTTTGGATCCATAATTTTTATATGAAAATTTAATTAGGCCATTTATGTGAGTAAATTCGTAATTGAATTTTCCAATTTATAACTTTTAATTTCTTACAATTTGGTCCTTTTACTTCATTTTTTTCACAAAATTTGCAATTACAATTTTATTTATCATATATTTTTGACCATTTATATATATTTATATTAATTTTATAATTTTATAATTCAATTAGACAAGAACTAATTTAACTAGGATTGCATTTTATCATAAGTTTAATATTACCTATACTACTATGAAGCCTAATATAGGCTAGGTGACCCAACATGTTGAGTTACACAAAAAGAAAAAACTTATTAATTAATTCTTATAAAAAAAGTGAAAAAAATCTGAAAAAAGATAATATTAATCAAAAAATAATAAATAA
>JBBYHK010484635.1:0-38791 GCA_038382065.1 Adansonia grandidieri | reverse complement strand
AAATAAAAAAATCTAGAGGTCATTTGGCCAAGGTGATTTTTCCATCACCTTGGCCAAATTATAAGGGAAGGATGATTTGAAATGAAGTTTTAGGCTTTTATGAGAAAAAAAACATATAGAAAACACCAAAATTCCTAGGTTTTCAAGCTTTTTAAGGTAATTTCTTATGTCAAACTCTTAATTTTTATTCAATTCATGCATGATTCTTCATTTTAATGAGCTTTCTGGATACTTATAGGCTAGGTGACCCAACATGTTGAGTTACACAAAAAGACAAAACTTATTAATTAATTCTTATAAAAAAAGTGAAAAAAATCTGAAAAAAAAGATAATATTAATCAAAAAATAATAAATAAAAATAAAAAAATCTAGAGGTCATTTGGCCAAGGTGATTTTTCCATCACCTTGGCCAAATTATAAGGGAAGGATGATTAAAAATGAAGTTTTAGGCTTTTATGAGAAAAAACATACAGAAAACACTAAAATCCCTAGGTTTTCAAGCTTTTTAAGGTAATTTCTCATGTCAAACTCTTAATTTTTATTCAATGCATGCATGATTCTTCATTTTAATGAGCTTTCTGGATACTTGAATTCATGAATTTTTATCCATCTCGAAAGGCCAAGTATGAAAGCTATGATCAAAGTTTCTTAATTTTATTGTTAGATTTGATTTTTGCTAGTAGTAGTTTGATTTTCATTATGAAAATATATATTTGCTATGAAACTAATGTTGTGATGTTGTGTATAGAATTTTATGCTATCTTTCTTAGAGTTTTCATGTTGATTCATAATGAAATATGTTGATATATTCACTATTTTTAATGATTTCATGTATATTAAAGCTTAATAAAATTTAGGACATGTATTTATGTTGATATTTGTGAAATTACATGAAGAAAAAATTTATTTTTTGGATGTTATTGGTGTTGGCTAAATTTTAGAATATGCTTAGAATAAATTTTTATGCTTGATTGTACGATATTTTAGATTATTTTGTAATTTTTGGAAACTTGTGAGGGCTTAAAAATAATTTTTTCAAAATTTTTAAGGGTTTCGAAGAGAATTTCCATGCTTGGCCGAACCCATCAAGTTTGATTTGGTTATGCTGTTGATTTTTTTAGGTTATTTAGTAATTATGAAAAAACTTAGAGACTAAATTGTAAAAATTAAAAAAAAAAATTTAAGGCCATACATGCTTGGCTAAATATATTATGTGACTTTTGTCATGATTTTCATGGTTTTTATAATTTGTTTGATGTGTAATTTTTTAAGGCAATGTCTCTAAATTAAAGTAGTACATTGAATTTCTCCTAACATATGGAAGAGTTTTTGCTAATTATTTCAATAATGAGAAATTCTTTTAGAAGTGAGAAAATCAAGATTTTTTATGAATTTTAGAATAATAAATCCTTTTATATTCCTCTAACCCTCTAGTGGGGTGCGAATGATATTTTGATTTTTGAAAATCTTTTGTATCCTCTGACTCCAGTTTGGGTACAAAAAAGGTAAGGATAAAAAACTTTCGTGTTCCTTTGGTTCTCTGGTGGGGTATATGAGAGATTTTGATTTTCAAAAATATTAAAAACTCAATTTTTTTGAATGGAATAATAAATTTGTTTCATAAAGTTTCATTTTGATATATAGGAATTATAATTAAATGCTGAATTTTGAAATTGAATAAAAAGAAAAGATTAAATTAGCACGCGATTAATAAGGTATCGATTGCCAAGTGTCATAAGAGGGATCGATCCTTACTCATAATTATAATAGACTCTTGGAGCTTTTCACGCGATCTCTAGTATTATTGTAGACCTCGGAATCTTTTTTAAGGGTTTCTTAACCTTTGAAATATGAGCTCCAATAGGTGACCAATTTCACCTAGCTAAAATAGATTGGTGGTGACTCCAAAAAAATAGTCATTTTGTAACAACTATTTAGGGTAAAATCGAGTGAGCGATTCACCTCAGTGACTCGATCCCAAAAAATAAAAATATAATAATGATATGGCCCCTAAAAATAAAATAAAAAATAATGATATATATAAGAACGAAGGGTACACCAGCCTTTTAAGTCAGGTTGGTCAGGATTCGTATCCAAGCCATGTTGCACAGCTTGGCGACTCCATTAGGGATAGGTTAGAGAGTCAGGCCTGAAATAAATTATGTGGTAATTAAACTCTAATTTATTCAGTTTCAACTGGTATTTGACTATAATTCTTGGTATTTTTAAAACAAAATTTTTATTATATTTTTATTTATATGAAAATTCTTGTATATATTATTTTTATTTTTCACTAACCCATTTCTTTCTTTTACAACATTATTTTTATGGGGCATTTAGGATAGGTTTTTTATTATTTTGGAAAAGGTCGATTCGTAAAAGGTTTGTTTGTTCCCCCTACACATTGTGAACATGCATATCATTAGATTCTCTTCTAAACATATGGAAAGGCATTTACCTAATATTTTGGGAAGAGGTAAAGTACCTCTACCTTCTATCTAGGCCAGTGAAAAACCTACTGGGTGTAAATTCCTATGTCTGCCCAACGTGTTCTCACATTACGAGCACGAAAAACACGTGTTCCCACATTACGAGCACGAAAAACACTTCCACTTGAATTAAACCTTTTCTGACATAAACATGTGATGGTTAAGGATTAGGGTGTCTTGTCAAATCTTTTCAGACTCAAGCATAATTCGAGAACCTGTTTAGATGTCTAACCCGAACTTCATGTAATGAATTGCAAAGGCCTTACATAGTTAAAGCCATACCCAATTTTAAAAGTTACCAAATTAGGTACACATGAAGATAACACTTCTTACCCTTTCACCATTATTTTATGAGCATGTAAATCAGGCGATAATGATTAAACATCATCCTTTGCAATAAAATTTTTGTTTCACCTCAAAAGGTGCCATCACTATTTTAATTTAGATATCAGGTGATGATGAACGAACATCTTCACTAATAATGCAGTTACTTCTTTTTGCCTTCATTGCCATTGCACGGTCTTAACTACTCAATCTAGATGTCTAGATCAAACATCGTACATCATTGCTAATAATAAGGCCTTTTTATTTACCCCAGTAGCATAGTAAAGCCCAAAAAGGTTCACTAGGGGCAAAGTTTTCTTGCATAAATTTTTAATTTCCCATGCCAACCATTGTTTCCTTAATACATAAAATAATGATGAACGAGCATTATGCCGCTCCTAGTAAAATTGATCTTTTCTCCTTAAGACATCATAATGCCTTAATTTTATTTTTAGACCCATCTTTTTTGACAATAGGCTTTTTGTATATATTTATTTATATCATATTGTTACAAACTTTTCTCTAACATTGCATTAATTTCATCCTTCCAGGACGAAATCAAGGTTTTTTCATATTTAAGAGTTCTTTAAAAGAATTTTTCTTTTTCTAATGAAAGAGTTTTAATTAATGAAGCAATAGTGGAATAATAGGGGACCACTACATGGAAAAAGAAAACATTACTTGATAGGACAGGTTGGAACAAGTCCAAAACAATAAAAGGAAATGGGAGCCTCGAATACTTCAAACCACTTAAGAAAGTAAAAAGAGAAAAGGTGTTATGAAGGAAAAGTCCACGAAAATACAAAACCTTGAGCAAAAAATTTTACAAATAGTCCCGTATCATACCAATACTGCTATCGGCTCATCCAAGGCAGAAAAGCAACCACCTTAAGGTGCTCGACATGTGAGAGCCATCCTATAATACGATTCATGCTAACTGTAAAGCTCACAAGAGGCAACAGGCAGCATATAAAGGGTGAAAAAGTCAAAAAAGCAAGGAAATCAATTTAGACTACATCCATACCCCCAACCTCTCATCATTCAATACCTTGATAGATTTATCCCCATATCTCATGGCTTTTTATGCAAACTTTTTTGACATAAAGTACTAAAAGGCGATAAGACCTGGGAAATATTTTTGGTGATTTTTAGAAGCTAAATGGACAAAAAGATAAAAATGTATCATGCACTATGAATTTCCCACATCGAGCATTTTCCTTTATTCATTCAAAGTTGAATGATCTCTACTATATCAACAAAGCCTAAAAGACCTCCTAACCCAAAGTGGTACAATTCAAGCACCAGATACAAATATCATCAAAAGGTGGAAGGCTACTCTAAGGAAAACTACAACTCATTCAAGAGCAAAGTACAAGCTCTTAGGGATGCTGACCCACTGAAATTCCAAAAGTTGGTGGATGCCTATCAAGAACAATTAACCTAAGAGTCATTAACTATTATGGTAATATGCCAAACAAAGGTAATTTTTATATTGACTTTAGGACACTGTATCTTTCTTTTTGGAAACTGTAAATTTTGAAATCAATAAATAAGCATTATCATCCTTTACAAGGAATAAATTTCGTTAATAATGATTTTCAGTATCTAGCATAATGAGAACATGTCAATTTTTTATTTGGATAGGTGATTATTATTAAATTGAACTCTCTTAGAATAGTCATTTATTTCTATTTATATGATTGTCTTAGGTTTTCAACCATAGACCTTTCACACCTAAATGTTCTTTTTTGGATTCTTTGAAGGTTGAACAAACAAGTTATACTTCTAAAAGATTCAGATACCAATAATTTGACATGTGTTAAAATAATGATAGTAATTTCAAGATTTCCCAAATTCATTGGATAACATTTTTCCATGACTTTCATGACACTTCTTCAAATCCTTGATTCAGGAAGAATAAAATTAAACAAGAGCCAAAAAACACCTTTTCCTCTATTATAAAACCTTTTCAATCCAATGATCGATAAATAAGATCTGAAATTTAAGATTTTCCTTTACCAATTTGACCTTTTTTTCTTAAAAGCTTAACCAAACCTAAGATTTAATGGTGGCTATGAAACTGACAATGTTGAAGGGCATACACTAAGCTTTAAAAATTTTGAAAAATTAAGAGCAACATCATGTTGTTAAAGTACTCAAAATGATTCTAGAATGAAAACCATCCTTTTTTCTTAGCAAAATGCTCATAAATCCAAATGGCTTTGTTTGAAATGAAAAATGTCCATCTTTCTCGATCATTTCTTACATATAACAATTATTCCCTTTCTAGTCCCCTTTAAGCCTGATGATTTATTCTCTTTTTAAACCCTAATCAGGATCACCCTTTATACTAGTGGCAAGCTTCAAGATCAAAAGGATAAAATTTTGTTCTATAGTTACAAAAAAAAAAGCTTGTTACAAAGCAAAATTGAAGACAAATTCAAAGTTCAAATTTCAAGTTCCTTCAGAATAAAGAATGAAAAAAATCATGATAAAGAGAGAAATAAAGAGAAGCAAAAGGAAATGATAGGAAAATATCAGGAAACAAATGTGTTTTGTCTTGGAAGATATGCCAGATGGGAATTCTTCTAAAGAAAAATGATCATTGATTCAATTATCCTCAAACGTTTGATTTGGGACTATCTATTTTTTTCTTTTTAAACCATGGACCATGGCCTATGTTACATATATCTAAAAAATCTATTTCAATCAAACATAACTTTTTAAGTTGGTAAGCCATTTCTAGGAAACACTTAAAAATTTATCTTTTTAGATGATTTTGAGTCTTCTAGAATATGATTGTGCAATTAACTAGAAAAAAGAAAAAAAAGGAAAATGAATAAAGTTCTAGGGTAAAAACCTAAAAAGAATAGTCTAGATCAAACTTAAAGGCTTTGAAATTACTCCTAAACTGATAAAGGTAGCCACCAAAGAAAAAGAACTTTTCAATTTAGAAATGATCCCAAACTTCTAGAAATTGCATGACATTAGCAAAAGGTTAAGTCAAATGCCTAAGTATTGATACGTTTCGAGATAACCTTTCAGAGCCTTCGTGTCCTACCTTAGAAACTGGTGCTGACCACAGTCCTTCAAAATTAACTATTTGAGATTTGTTGTTCAATAACATCAGTTTAACACCTACTGAGCTATCGTATTTAAAGATTAAAAGGATGTTATAACTTGATTGTTTACTTTTTAAAGAATTCCTATGAAATGAACATTAACTTGAATTTGATCTTGATGAACCTCAACCGCGCTGTACTAATTTTTTCAAGACAAATTTCAATAATGCCATCACATTTATGCCTTCAAATTCACTTCCCTGTTCAAAGATGTCCCAAATGGTGATCATCTATCACAACAAAGCCTTAACATTACATAATGAAGATAAAATGTCCATTATCCTTGATATTGGAAAATTCATAGTTGTTGATCAAGCAGATTATTTCCTAAGTTAGAATAAGAAGGTAATCTCATCCATAAATCTTGGAATTTAGATGAATTGTGATACTTTTCATGATTTTCAATACAAATGTGCTTCAAACAACAAAATGCTAACTCTTATCCAACTGCATAAAGTTAATAAATACTAATTCATTATTTGTTGACTTTTTAGGGAAAAAGAAAAATATTTAGATTCTTAAAGTCAAGATTAGACAAAGGATTTCATGAGGCAAACATTAGATAACCTTTTAATGATTTAAGCCTTTAACTCCAAGGACAGACACAGGCTTCTTTGACAAAAAAAAGAAATATCCATAATATTTTCTAAAGATGCCCTCAACTCCAAGTAGAGGCACAAGCTTATTTCACCAAAAAAAAGAAATATCTATTATATTTTTAAAAAATACCTTTAACTCCAAGCATAGGTTGGATTGGAGGTCATCCATAAAGAAATCCATAGATTTAAAGTTGTGAATGATATTAGAAAAAGTTATTCAGTATGCTAACTTCCTTAAAATCGAAAGGTAAGTATCATATCCCTTCAAATCATTCAAATATCAGACATGGTCACTTAAGTTGTCTAGTATGGTTTTATCCTAATCAACCTTTTTCAACTTAAGTTCTGCCCTAGTTACCCAAGTTAACTAATAAGGTTTCGTTCAAGTCCACCATTTTAGACTTAGGTTCTGTCTTAGTCACCCAAGTTGACTAGTATGGTTACGTTTTGATCAACTTATTTTGACTTACGTTCTACCCTAATTATCATATTAACTAGTATGGTTTCATCCCAGTCAAGCCTTTTAGACCTAGGTTTTGCCTTAGTCCTCCAAGTTGATTAATATGGTTTTACCTCGGTCAACTTTTTTAGAATAAGGTTCCATATTGGTCACTCAAGTTTAATAGTATGGTTTCATTCCAATCAACCCTTCTTAACTTGGATTCCACTCTGGTCACCCTATCGACTAATATGGTTTCATCTCGGTCAAACCTTTTAGACTTAGGTTCTACCCTAGTCACCCAATTGATTAGTATGGTTTCATCTCAGTCAACCCTTTTAGACTTATGTTTACCCTAGTCATCTAGTTAACTAGTATGGTTTCACCTCAGTCCACCTTTTTAAACTTAGGTTTTACCCTAGTCACCCAAGTTCACTGTATGGTTTCTTCTCGTTCAACCTTTTTAGACTTAGGCTTCACCCTAGTTACCTAAGCTGACTAATATGGTTTTATCCTGGTCAACCTTTTAGATTTAACTTCTACCTTAGCCACCCTGTTAACTAGTATGGTTTCATCCCTATTAACCTTTTTTAAATTTAGGTTCTATCCTTGTCACTTAAGTTTATTAGTATGGTTTCACCCCAATCAACCATTTTCAACTTAGGTTCTACCCTGGTTACCTTGTTGACTAGTAATCTTTTTTTAGGAAGGTTTTGCCCTGGTCACCCAAGTTAACTAAAATGTGTATGCCCCTGTCAACCTTTCTAGACTTAGGTTTTATCTTAGTCAGTCAAGCTGACTAGTATGGTTTCATCTCGATCAACCCTTTTTGACTTAAATTTTGCCCTAGTCACCTTGTTAACTAGTATGGTTTCATCTTGGTCAACCTTTTTAGACTCATATTCTACCCTAGTCACTTTGTTAACTAGTACGATTTTGTCTTGGTCAATATTTTTTATCCTAGTCAACCCCTTTTAGACTAAGGTTTTACCTTGGTCACCAAAGTTAACTAGTATAGTTTCGTACTGATCGACCTTTTTTTACTTAGGTTCTACCCTGGTCACCCAAGTTCACTAGTATAGTTCTACCTCAGTCCACCCTTTTAGACTTGGTTCAACCTTAGACCCTGTTGACTAGTATGGTTCCATCTTGGTCAACCTTTTCAGACTTACATTGTGTCTTGGTCTTTTAAGTGACTAGTACAGTTTCATCCTAGTCAACCATTTTAGACATAAGTTCTAACTAGGTCACCCAAGTTAACTAGTATGGTTTTGTCTCTGTCAAACCTTTCAGAGTTAGGTTTCACCCTGGTCACCAGTTTACTAGTATGGTTTTGTCTTGGTCAACCCATTTAGAGTTAGGTTCTGCCTTGGTCACCTAAATTTACCATTATGGCTCCACCTTGGTCAAATCATGCCTATTTGATCTTTGTCTTATTCTTGATTCTGAGTAATGGCCAAATAGGGGCAACTGTAGGCATCTAATTTAATCCCGACCCTTTTTTGATTGTCTCAAATATCCAAAATTGAGAATCAGGCGGTTGCCCAATAGAAGTCGACCTTCTTTAGGCAGAATAGGCATTTTAAGAACCGTTTAAGTCATGCCTAAATAATCGCATGTGCACATAATGAAAAATATGTAATTTTAAGGGTTATAGAGAATAAATCTCAGATAAAAGTTTTCAATATTCAAAAGAAAAGTTAGTTTTTAAATATTTTCTGGTCAAATTTTGAAATTTATTTTTATATATGATGTCATGATCAAATTTCCCTAGATTTAGAACTTTTTTTAAATTTTTTGTGAAAATTTGAAAATCGACTATTATATATTTTTATTAATAGTCTATGTAGTATTTATGCTGATACTCACACCAAAAAAATAAAAAATACTCATGAATAAATTTATATTTGCATTTTAGACCATAAGGCGTCAAGTTGTCAATTTATTTACTAGATTTGAACTTTTCACAGCACCGCGAGTGTCATGCTCATGAAATTTTATTAGCAAATTTTTTTTTGGATTTCAAGTTTTCATCTTTATTATTTTTATAGATTAATACTTTGGGTATTGTGTTGAATTTTATTCGTTTTTATATATTAGAATGTATTTTTAGAATTTTCTCTATTCCAAAATATGAACTTTTCCTATGTGTGAAATTTTTTAGTAAAATTTTTTAGAGTATAGAATTCTAAATATTTTTACATATTTCAATAAAATAGCTTGGATATATCTTTTTGAAATTCTAATTTATTTTTATGAAATATAAATTTCATCCATAAGGATTTTTGCAAGTAAATGTTTATGAGTTTGGAATTTTTAGTTGCCTTTTTTCTTGTACAAAAAATTTCTAAAAATTTTCTTTTGGAATTTAAGTATGGAAACTTTATTAATTTTATTTTTTTTTAAAATGGACCAAAATATATTTTTTTATTTTATGAGCTTTAAAATCTAATAATTTTCAAAATGGCCTAATAGCCCATTTTATTTTTTACAAGCCTATCAAGCTTATCAAGCCCATTTCATTTTCCTAATAAGCCTAACAATTTTGCAAAAGCCCATTAGAGATTTCCAACAAGCCCAATAAGTCCAATTTTGTTTATACTAACAAGCACATTAATTTTCGAATAAGGCCCAGTTAGCCTTATTTTGATTTTACAACAAAGCCCAAAACGTTTTTCACTTTCCAAAATGTTTAGTAATTCTTTTTTATCCATAATTTTTATATGGAAATTTAATTAGGCATTTTATGTTAGTAAATTTCTAATTGAATTTGTCAATTTGAAACTTTTAATTTCTTTCAATTTGTCCTTTTACCTCATTTTTTTTAGAAAATTTGCAATCATAATTTTATTTATCATACATTTTTTATAATTTGTATATATATTTTAATTTTAGAATTTGATAATTCAATTATACAAGAACTAATTTAACTAGGATTGAATTTTATCATAAGTTTAATATTATCTATATTACTATGAAGCCAAATATAGGCTAGGTGACTCAACATGTTGAGTTACACAAAAACAAAAGAAATATTAATTAATTATTATAAAAAAAAGTGGAAAAAATTCTAAAAAAGATAATATTAATCAAAAAATTAAAAATCTAGAGGCCATTTGGCCAAGGTGATTTTTCCATCACCTTGGCCAAATTATAAGGGAATGATGATTTAAAATAAAGATTTAGGCATCTATGAGAAAAACATAGGCTTCTATGAGAAAAACATACAAAAAAAAAAAAATAAAATTCTTAGGTTTTCAAGCTTTTTAAGGTAATTTCTCATGTAAAACTCTTAATTTTTATTCAATTCATGCATGATTCTTCATTTTAGTGAGCTTTGTGAATGCCTAAACTCATGAATTTTGATCCAAGTTGAAAGGCCAAGTATGAAAGCTATGATCAAAGTTTCTTGATTTTATTGTTAAATTTGATTTTGCTAGTAGTAGGTTAATTTTCATTATGAAAATATATATTTGTTGTGAAAATAATGTTATGATGTTGTGTATAGAATTTTATGCTATCTTTCTTAGTGTTTTCATGTTGATTCATGATGAAATATGTTGATATATTCATTATTTTTAATGATTTCATGTATATTAAAGCTTAATAAAATTTAGGACATGTATTTATGTTGATATTTATGAAATTACATGAAGAAAAATTTTATTTTTTTGGATGTTATTAGCGTTGGCCGAATTTGAGAATATGCTTACAGTAAATTTTTATGCTTGATTGTACGATATTTTGATTATTTTATAATTTTTTTTTAACTTGTAGGGGCCTAAAAATAATTTTTCCAAAATTTTTAAGGCTTTCAAAAAGTATTTCCATGCTAGCTGAACCCATCAAGGTTGATTTGGTGATACTGTTGATTTTTTTAGGTTATTTAGTAATTTAAAAAACTCGAAAACTAAATTGTAAAAATTGAAAAAAAATTTCAAGGCCATCCATGCTTGGCCAAATACATTATGTGACTTTTGGTATTATTTTCAGGATTTTTAAAATGTGTTTGATGCGTGAGTTTAAATCATGTAGGGACTAAATTGCAAAACTTGCAAAACTCTTTTCTAGGGCCATATAGCTTCCCTGAATCACTTGTAGACCTTTAGAGGTGTCTTTCATGCAATTCTAACACGTTTAAATGCATTCTATACATTTTCAATCAATTAGGGACCTATTCTTGTGATTTTTTTGGTATGATTTTCATGTTGATTTTGATATGTTTGGTTTTTGATTTTGTATTTTGTTTTATGTAGGGACCATTTTGTAAAACTTAAAAAGTTTAGGGATCATTTAGTAAAGCCTTGCATTATATGGTTAAAATGGTCATTTCTCATATCAAGTTGACCATTTAGGGTATTTTTGTAATTTAAAAATACTTTTAGCATTTTTAGCCATTTTTGGGTCAAAATGTAATTTTAAGAAATTTAGGGATCTATTCATAATTTTTGCATTTTAGGTCATCATTGATGCCTAAGCTACCCATTTATGGCAAAATTATCATTCCCTACCATTATCAAGTACTTTAGGGTACCAAGATACTTATATGTCAAAGGTGCACATTAGTTTTATTTTAGTAATTTATCTTAGAACTGAGTTTTTTATGATCACTGGCATACTTTTATATCAAAGGTGCATAATAGATAGGTTCATCATTTTATGAAGTTATAGAGTCCTTTAGAGTTATCGATACTTTAATGTCGAAGGTAAACATTAAGGATATTTTAGTAATTTATATTAGAAGCAAGTCTTATGTGGTCATTGAGTCTATGTCGAAAGTGCACAGTAGGAATAGGTTCATTTTGTTATGATAATATTGAGTCCTTTAGGTTACCAGGATACTTTCATATCAAAGTTATATCTTAGAGAAATTTAGGTAAGTTACCTTAGAATGAAGTTTTTTGAGTCACTGGGACACTTCTAGGTCGAAGGTGTACTTTAAAGGTATTTAGGATAAGTTTTATTATAAAATATGAATTTTTAAAATTAAAGTAATGTCTCTAAATTAAAGTAGTACATTGAATTTCTCCCAACATATGGAAAAGATTTCGCAGATAACGAGATATCCTTTTAAAAATGAGAAATTTTAGAAAAATAAAACCTTTTGTATTCCTCCGGTGCTCTGGCAGGGTGCAAAAGATATTTTTATTTTTGAAAACCTTTCATATCGTCTGACTCTTCGGTGCAGGTACAAAAGAGGTAATGATAAAAAAACCTTCATTTTTCCTTCAGTTCTTCGATGGGGTATATGAGAGATTTTGATTTTCAAAAATATAGAAAACCTAATTTTCTTGAATGGAATGATAAATTTGTTTCATAAAATTTCATTTTGATATATAAGAATTATAATTAAAAGCCGAATTTTGAAACTAAATAAAAATGAAAAATTAAATTAGCATATGATTAATAAGGTATCGATTACCAGGTGCCATGAGAGGGATTAATCCTTACTCATGATTATAACCAACTTTCGGACCCTTTCAAGTGATCTCTAGTATTATCGCAAATCTCGGAGTTTGTTTTTAGGGGTTTCGTAACCTTTGAAATACAAACTCTGTTAAATGACCAATCTTACCTAGCCTAAATAGATTGACGGCGACTCCAAAATAAATAGTTTTTTCATATTAACTATTTAGGGTTAAGTCGAGCAAGCAACTTATCTAGATAACTCAGTCCCTAGACACAAAAAATAAGGAAAAAATAATTATAATGATATGGCCCCTAAAATAAAAGAATAATGATACGTAAATATATATATAGGAACGAGGGATGCACCGGCTTTTTAAGTTAGGATTCGTATCTGCACCATGTTGCGACCGGGTATGAAAGATATTTTATTTAAAAAAAACTTTCATATTCCTTAGGACCTCCGATAAGGTGCAAAAGATATTTGATTTTCAAAACTTCTCATATTCCTCTGGCTCTTTGGTGGGCTGCAAAAGATAATGACAAAACTTTTCATGTTCCTCCAATCCTCTAGTAGGGTAAGAAATATATTTTGGTTTTCAAAAATATTAAAAACTCAATTTTTTAAATAAAATAATAAATTTGTTCCACAAAATATTATTTTGATACACAAGATTTATAACAAAGTACAGAAATTGAAACCAAATAAGAGTCAAAATTTAGTTTAACACATAACTAATAAGGAACAGATTATGGCACATCATGTGAGGGATTGATCCTTACTCATAATTACAATCGACTCATGGACCTTTTCACGTGATCTCTGCTATTATCACAGATCTCAGAGTCTTTTTTAAAGGTTTCTTAACCTTTGAAATACAAGCTCCAATAGGTGACCAATCTTAACTAGCCAAAATAGAATGGTGATGACTCTAGAAAAAGGTCATTTTGTAACGATTATTTAAGGTAACATCGAGTGAGAGATTCATCTCGATGACTCAATCCTAAAAAATAAAAATATAATAATGGTATGGCCCCTAAAATAAAATAAAAAATAATGATATATAGATTTATATAGGAATGATGGGTACACTAGCCTTTTAAGTCGGGCTGGTCAGGATTCATATTCAGGCCATGTTGCACAGCTTGGCGACTCCATTAGGGATAGGTTGGAGAGTCAGGCATGAAATAAATTATGTGTTAATTAAATTCTAATTGATTCAATTTCAACTGGTATTTGACTATAATTCTCAATATTTTTGAAACAAAATTTTTATTATATTTTTTATTCATATGTAAATTCTTATATATATTGATTATATTTTTTCACTAACCCATTTCTTTTCTCTACAACATTATTTTTAGAGGGCATTAAGGATAGGATTTTTATTATTTTTGAAAAGGTCGAGTCATAAAATGTTTGTTTATACCCCCTACGCACTGTGCACATGCATATCATTAGATTCTCTTCTAAACATATGGAAGGGCATAGGTTATCCAATATTTTAGGAAGAGGTAAAGTAGCTCTGCCTTCTATCTAGGCCAGTGAAAAAGCTACTGGGTGAAAATTCCTATTCCTGCCCAAGGTGTTAGCCACATTACGGGCATGGAAAATACTTTCACTTGAACTAAACCTTTTCTGACATAAACCCACGATTGTTAAGGATTAGGGTATCTTGTCAAACCTTTCTGGACTCAAGGAACAATTCGAGAACCTGTTTAGATGTCTAACCCAAACTTCATGTAATGAATGGTAAAGGCCTCACTTGGTTAAAACCATACCCGATTTTAGAAGTTTTTGAATTAGGTACTCATAGGGGAACACTTTTTACCCTTTCACCTTTATATTATGAGCAGGTAAATTAGGCGATAATGATTAAACATCATCCTTTGCGATAAATTTTTTTTTCACCTCGAAAGGTGCCATCATTATTTTAATTTAGATATCAAGTGATGATGTACGAACATCGTCACTCATAATGCGATTACTTCTTTTTACCTTGCATGCCATTGTGCGATCTTAACTACATGTCACACAATGATGTTCGTACATCATTGCTAATTACAAGGCCTTTTTATTTACATTGTCGCATAGTAAAGCCCAAAAAGGTTCAATAGGGGCAAAATTTTCCCACATAAATTTTTAATTTCCCATGCTAATCTTTTTTTCCTTTAAATATAGGTCAATGATGAACGAGCATTGTGCCGCTCCTAATAAGATTGATCATTTTTTCTTAAGACATCATAATGCTTTAATTTTATTTCTAGAGCAGTCTTTTTTTATGATAAGCCTTTTGTATATATTTATTTATATCATTTTGTTACAAAACTTTTCTCTAACATTACATTAATTTCATCCTCGCAGGACAAAATCAAGGTTTTTTCATATTTAAGAGTTCTTTAAAAGAATTTTCTCTTTCTAATCTAAGAGTTTTGATTGAAGAAACAATGGTGGTATAAGATGAGACCACTAGATGGAAAAAGGGAAATGGGTGGCTCAAATACTCCAAACCACTCAAGAAAGGAAAAAGAGAAAAAGAGTTATGGCGGAAAGGTCTATGAAAACACAAAGCCTTGAACAAACAAATTTGCAAATAGTCTTGTATCATACCAATACTGCTGTCAGCTCATCCAAGGTCGAAAGGCAACCAATTTAATATGCTCGACATGTGGGAGCCAATCCCATAATGCATATTCATGCTAACCCTAAAGCTCACCAAGGGCCAACAGGTAGCATATGAAGGATAAGAACATCAACAAAGCAAAGAAATCATACACTAAACCTTATCCATACCCTAAACCTTTCATTATTCAATGGTCTTGGTAGATTTATCCCTATATCTCGTAGCTTTTTATGCAAACTTTTTTGACCTAGAGTTCTAAAAGGCAATAAGACCTAGGAAATATTTTTGGTTATTTTTATAAGCAAAAACGACAAAAGGATAAACATGTATCATGCCCTACGAATTTCCTACATCAAGCACTTTCCTTTATTTATTCAAAGTCGAATGATTTCTACTATATTAGCAAAGCCTAAGAGACCTCCCAACCCAGAGTGGTATAATTCAAGCACCAGATGCAAATATCATCAAAGAGTAGAAGCTACTCCAGGGAAAATTGCTACTCATTCAAGAGCAAAGTACAAGCTCTTAGAGATGCTGACCTATTGAAATTCTAGTAGCTTGTGGATGCCTATCAAGAACAATTAACATAAGAGTCATTAACTTTACGGTAATATGCCAAACAAAGGCAATTTTTATCTTAACTTTAGGACTCTGTATCTTTCTGTTTGGAAACTATAAATTTTGAAATCAATAAATAAGCATTGTCATCCTTTATAAGGAAATGATTTTGTTAATAATGATTTCTAGTATCTAGGGTAATGAGAACATGTCAAAATTTTTTATTTGGATAGGTGATCACAATTAAATTGAACTCTCTTAGAATAGTCATTCATTTCTATTTATATGATTGTCTTGGCTTTTCAACCATAGACCTTTCATAACTGTAAACCTTTCACGCCCAAATTTTCCTTTTTGGATTCTTTGAAGGTTGAACAAACAAGTTATACTTCTAAAAAATTCAAATACCAATAATTTGAAATGTGTTAAAATAATTATAGTAATTTTAAGATTTCCCAAATTCATTGGATAACCTTTTTCCATAACTTTCATGACACTTCTTCAAATCCTTGATTCAAGAGGAATAAAAGTAAACATAAGCCAAAAACACCTTTTCCTCTACTATAAAACCTTTTCAATCCAACGCTCGATAAATAAGATGTGAAATTCGAGATTTTCCTATGTTAATTTGACTTTTTTTTCTTAAAAGCTTAACCAAACCTAAGATTTAATAGTGGCTATGAAGCTGACAATGTTGAAGGGCATACATTAGGCTTTAAAAAATTTGAAAAATTAAGTGCAATATCGTGTTGTTAAGGTACTCAAAATGATTCTAAATTGAAAACCATCCTTTTTTCTTAGCAAAATGCTCATAAATTCAAATTGCTTTGTTTGAAATGAAAAATGGCCATCTTCCTCTATCCTTTCTTAGATATAAACAATTATTCCCTTTATAGTCCCCTTTAAGCCTGATGAATTATTCTTTCTTCAAACCTTAATCAAGAATCAGCCTTTATACTAAGGGTAAGCTTCAAGATCAAAGGGAGCAATTTTCGTTCTATAGTTACAAAAAAAAAAAAAGCTTGATACAAAGCAAAATTGAAGACTAATTCAAAGTTCAATTTTCAAGTTCCTTCAGAATAAATAATGAAAAAAAAAAACATGACAAAGAAAGAAATAAAGAGAAGCAAAGGGAAATGAGAGGAAAAGATGAAGAAATAAATTTGTGTTTTGTCTTGGAATATATGCTAAATGGGAAAACTTCTAAAGAAAAATGATCCTTGATTCAATTATCCTCAAACATTTGATTTAGGCCTATCTATTTTTTTCTTCTTAAACCGTGAACCATGGCCAACGTTACATACCTATAAAAGTCCATTTCAATCAAACATAGCTTTTTGAGTTGGTAAGCCACTTCTAGGAAACCCTTAAAAATTTATTTTTTTAGATGATTTTTGAGTCTTTAAGAATATGATAAGGCAATTAATTAGAAAAAAAAAAGAAAAAAAGAGAAAAATGAATGAAGTTTTAGGGTAAAAACCCGAGAAAGATAGTCTAGATCAAACTTAAAGGCTTTAAAATTGCTCCTAAACTCATAAAGGTAGTCACCAAAGAAAAAGAACTCTTTAATTTAGAAATGATCCCAAACTTCTAGAAATTGCATGACATTAGCAAAAGGTTAAGTCAAATGCCCAAGTACTAATACGTTTCAAGATAACCTTTTAGAGCCTTCGTGTCCTACCTTAGAAACTGGTGCTAACCACAGGCCTTTAAAATTAACTCTTTGAGATTTAGTGTTAATTAGCATCAGTTTAACACCTATTGACCTATCATATTGAAGATTAAAAGTATATTACAACTTGATTGTTTACTTTTCAAAGAATTCCTATAAAATGAACATCCACTTGAGTTTAATTTTGATAAACCTTGACCTTGCTGTACTAATTTCTTTAAGACAAATTTCAGTAGTGCCATCCTATTCATGCCTTGAAATTCACTTCCCCATTCAAAGATGTCCCAAATAGTGGTCATCTATCACAACAAAGCCTTAACAGTACAAGACGATGATAGCATATCCATTATCCTTGATATTGGAAAATTCATGGTTAAAATTATTTTGAAATTTCCATAAGTGTTGATCAAGTATATTCTTTCCCAGGTTAGAATAAGAAGGTGATCTCGTCCATAAATCTTGGAATTTTGATGAATTGTGATACTTTTCATGATTTCAATAGAAATATGCTTCAAACAATAAAATGCTAACGCTTATCCATTTTTTTAAAATTAATAAACACTAATTCATTATTTGGTGACTTTTTAGGAGAAAAGAACAATATTTAGATTCATAAAGTCAAGATTAGAAAAAAAATTTCATAAGGCAAGCATGAGATAACCTTTAAATGATTTAAGCCTTTAACTCCAAAGATAGACACAGGCTCCTTTGCCAAAGAAAGAAGAAATATCCATAATATTTTCTAATGATGCGAAATATCCATTAATATTTTCTAATGATGCCTTCAACTCCAAGTAGAGGCACAAGCTTATTTCACCCAAAAAAAAAAGAAATATCTGTTACATTTTCTAATAAAATGCCTTTAACTCTAAACACATGTTGGATTAAAGGTCATCCATGAAGAAACCTATAGATTTAAAGTTGAGAGTGATATTGGAAAAAGTTATTCAATATGCTGACTTCCTCAAAATTGAAAGCTAAGTCTCACATCCCTTCAAATCATTCGAATATCAAACATGGTCACCCAAGTTAACTAGTATGGTTTTATCCTAATCAACCCTTTTCAACTTAGGTTCTGTCCTAATTACCCAAGTTAACTAGTAAGGTTTCATTCAGGTCAACCATTTTAGACTTAGGATTCATCCTAGTCACCCAAGTAGACTATTATGGTTACATTTTGATTAACCTATTTTGACTTAAGTTCTGCCACAGTTACCCTATTGATTAGTACGGTTTCATCTCGGTTAAGCCTTTTACACCTAGGCTCTACCCTCGTCACCCAAGTTGACTAGTATGATTTTGCCTTGGTCAACCTTTTTAGACTTAGGTCCCATCTTAGTCACTCAAGTTTACTAGTATGGTTTCATCCCAATCAACCTTTTTTACCTTAGGCTCCACCCTGGTCACCCTATTAACTAGTATGGTTTCACCTCAATCAACCCTTTCAGACTTAGGTTCTACCTTAGTCACCCATTGGACTAGTATAGTTTCATCTCAGTCAACCTTTTTAAACTTAGGTTCTACCTGGTCACCCGTTTGACTAGTATGGTTTCATCTCGGTGAACCTTTTAGACTTAGTTTCGCCCTAGTCACCCAAGTTCACTAGTATGGTTTTGTCTCGATCAACCTTTTTAGAATTAGGCTTCAACTTAGTTACCCAAGCTGACTAGTATGGTTTTGTGCTAGTCAATATTTTAGACCGAGGTTTTACCTTGGCCACCTTGTTAACTAATATGGTTTTACCCTAATCAGCCCTTTTAGATTTAGGTTCCATCCTTGTCACTCAAATTTATTAGTATGGTTTCACCCTAGGCAACCTTTTTTGTCTTAGGTTCTGCCTTGGTCACATTGTTGACTAGTATGGTTTTGTCTTAGCCAACCTTTTCAGATGTAGGTTTCATCCTGGTTGCCCAAGTTGACTAAAATGAGTATACCTTGGTCAGCCCTTCTAGACTTAGGTTTTATCTTGGTCAGCCATGCTAACTAGTATGGTTTCATCTTGGTCAACCTTTTTTTACTTAAATTTCACCTTAGTCACCATGTTAACTAGTATGGTTCATCTTGGTCAACCTTTTTAGACTTAAAGTCTACCTTAATCACTTTGTTAACTAGTACAATTTCATCTTGGTCAACCTTTTTAAACTTAGGTTTTGCCCTAGTCACTAAATTGACTGGCATAGTTTTATCCTGATCAACCCTTTTCAGACTTAGGTTCTACCCTGGTCTCCACAGTTAACTAGTATGGTTTTGTACTAGTTAACCCTTTTAGACTTAGGTTCTAACTTGGTCACCCAAGTTCACTAGTATAGTTCTACCTCAGTCAACCCTTTTAGACATAGGTTTAGCGTTGGACCCTATTGACTAATATGATTTCATCTTAGACAATCCTTTCAGACTTAGGTTCTGTCTTGGTCGCTTAAGTTGACTAGTACAGTTTCATCCTAGTTAACCATTTTAGACATAGGTTCCATCTAAGTCACCCAAGTTGACTAGTCTGGTTTTATCTTGTCAAACATTTTAGACTTAGGTTTCACCATAGTCACCTGAGTTTCCTAGTATGGTTTTGTCTCGATCAACCCTTTTAGACTTAGGTTCTGCCCTAGTCACCCAAATTAACTATTATGGCTCCATCCTAGTCACCCAAGTTGACTAGTATTGTTTCATCTCAGTCAACCCTTTTTGACTTAGGTTTTGCCTTGGTCACCTAAGTTGACTAGTTTGGTTTTGTCTCAATCAACCCTTTTTTACTTAGGTTTTGCCCTGGTCACCCCATTGACTGGTATGGTTTCATCTAAATCAATCTTTTTAGACTTAGGCTCCACCTTGGTTAACCCTTTAGACTTAGGTATCGCCTTGGTTACCTTATTAACTACTATGGTTCTACCCTGGTCAATCTTTTCAAACTTAGATACCACTTCAGTCACTCAAGTTGACCAATATGATTTTATCCTAATTAACCATTTTAGAATTAGGTTCTGCCCGATCACCTAAGTTGATTAGTATATTTTCATCTCGATCAACCCTTTTTTGCTTAGGTTTAGCTCTACTCAACCTATTGGCTATTATGGTTTCATCTTGGTCAACCCTTTTAGACTAAGATTTTACCCTATTTAATCTTTTCAAACTTGGGTTTCACCATTAGTTATTTTGTTTAATGCATTTTTTTAGTTTTGTTTTGTATATTTTTAAGACTTTATAGCCCAAATGAAATCATGTCTATTTAATCTTTGTCTTATTCATGATTCTGAGCAATGGCCAAAGAGGGGCAGCTGTAGGCATCTAATTTCATTCCATCCTTTTTTTGATAGCCTCGAATATCCGAGATTGAGAATCTGGTAGTTGCCTTGTAGAAGTCGACCTTCTCTAGGCAGAATGGGCATTTTCAAAACCTTTCAAGCGATGTCTAAGTAATCGTATGTGCACATGACGAAAAAAGTGTAATCTCGAGGGTTATAGAGAATAAATGTTAGATAAAAGGGACGAATATTCAAAAGAAAAATTAGCTTTTAAATATTTTCTTGTCAAATTTTGAAATTTATTTTTGCAAATGATGTCATGATCAAATTTTCCTATTTTTAGAACTTTTTTTAAATTTTTTTGTGAAATTTTGAAAATCGACTGTTGTACATTTTTATTAACAGTCTGTGTAGTATATGCGCTGATACTCACACCAAAAAAAAATAAAAATATTAATGAAAAAATTTGTATTTACATCTTATACCATTAGGTGTTAAGTTGTCAAATTTATTTATTAGATTTGAATCTTTCACAACAACACGAATGTCATGCTCGTGAAGTTTTATCGACAAATTTTTTTCAAATTTTAGGTTTTCATCTTTATTATTTTTATGAATTAATATTTTGAGTAATGTGTTGAATTTAATCCATTTCTATAAATTTGAAAGTATTTTTGAAATTTTCTCGTCTCTAAAATGCGAATTTTTTTTATTTGTAAAATTTTTTAAAGTTTAGAATTTTAAATATTTTCACATATTCCAAAAAAATGGCTGGGATGTGCCTTTTTAGAATTCCAATTCATTTTATTAAATATTAATTTTCTTTTCTAAATATTTTTTAGTGAATTCTTACAAATTTGAAATTTTTAATTGCTTTTTTTTCTATTAAAATTTCTCAAAACTTTATTTTGGAATTTTATATGGAAATAACCAAATTTTTTTCATTTCAAGGGCTTTAAAACATATTAATTTTCGTAATAGGCCCATTAAATTTCTAACAAGCCTAATAAGCCTATTTTTGTTTTCTAACAAGCCCAACAAGCTTATTTTGATTAAATTTTTAATTCAATTTATTATATAAAATTTTATTTCTTGAACACATAAATTTTAATTTGTTAAAATTTAATCCTTATAAATCCTTTTTTATCTAATTTAGATTTTTTTTCATACCATCACGGGGGCAATGGTTCTAGATAATGACTCACGCATGATGAGCTACATAAAAGGACAAAATTAATTAACTAAGTTTTATCAAAACCATAAAATATCTAATAAAGTAAAAAAATAAAAAAATAAAAAAATAAAAAGAAAGCAAAATTTAGCCAAGAGTGATTTTGTCCTGTTTGGTTGAACCTCCTCTTTATAAATAGGAGGAGAAAATTTCAAGAATAGTTTAATGGCTTCCATGGCAATATTAGGTATTTTTACTTAAGAATTTTCTAGTTTTTTTCTAGTTTTCCAGGTAATTTCACTTGAAAAACTTTGATTTTTGTTCATTTCAATCATTTTTCTTCCTTTTAGTGAGCTCGATGTTTACTTGTGCTCATGTATTTTGACCCATGTTGAAAGGCTAAGTGTTGAAAGCCATGAAAATTTTCTTGATTTAGTTGCTTAGTTTGATTTTTCTTAGCAAAAATTTGATTTTCATCAAGAAAACATATTTTTTTGATATATTGTGTATTTTATCATGTGTGATGGTGATACTTTCCTTTGTATTGTCATGTGAATATTGAAAAAAAATATGTTTATATGTCATATTTAATGATTTTATACATGTTGATAATGATGTGAGCTCAGTAAAAATCAAGATATATGTTGATTATTCATGTATCCATGTTAAGAAAAAATTTTTTCTTGTTTGTTGATAATGATTGTGGCCTTTGATGAAACTTCATTTCTTGTTTTTATAATATTTTGGACTATTTTGAAATGTTTAAGAATTATAGGGTCTAAAAATAAACTTCTTAAAATATTTCAAGGCCTTGGATAAGCATTTCCAAGTTGGATGAATCTTGTATGTGTAATTTGGTGATAATTTTTGAAGTTTTGGTGCTATTTTGCAATTATGGAAAATATAGGGGCTAAATTGCAAAAATTGAAAAAATTTCTCCAAGACCATCCAAGCTTGGCCGAATGCTTAGTGGACCTTTAGGAGTGTGTTTCATGCATTTTTGACATGTTTTATATGCATAATATACATTTTTAACCTTTCAAGGGTTATTTTGTAATTTTTGAAAGTTTAAAGGTCCACTTGTAAAAATTAAAAAAATACTATTCCAAGGCAAAAAGTAGTCGACCGAATGGTCCTTGTAATATTTGATAAATTTTCCATATTGATTTTGATGTGTTTAATGCTTATTTATGATTTTAAGTCATTTAGGGATTAAGTTGCAACATTAGAAAGTTTAGAGACCTTTTAGTAAACCCTTGCATTTTGAGGGTTAAATAGATCATTTCTCATACTAAATTACCCATTTAAGGTGTTTTGCTCATTTTGAAACATTTTTAGCATTTTTACCCATTTTGGGGTTAAAGTGTAATTATAAAAAATTTAGGGATTTAGTTTTAATTTTTTTCATTTTAGGTCCTCTTTGATGTCCAAGTTACACATTAAAGGTATAATTGTTATTTCATATCATTTCTGAGTCCTTTAGGTTTTTGAGATACTTTCATGTTGAAGTTACATCCTAAGGATATATTAGTAATTTACTCTAGAGCTAATTCCTTTATGATCATTGGGATACTTCCATGTCAAAGGTACATAATAAGGATATTTTATCAAGTTATCGAGTCCTTGAGGTTATCGGGATGATTTCATAATAAAGGTAAACCTTAGGGCATTTTAGTAACCATATTAGAACCAACTTTTATGTGATCACCAAGATACTTATATATAAAAGGTGCGTAGTAGGAATAGGTTCGTTCGTTTATGATATTATCAAGTTCTTTTGGTATCGAGATACTTTTATGTCCAAAGTAAACTTTAGCAATACTTTAGTAATTTATCTTAGAGTCGAATCCTTTAGGGTTACTGGGATACTTTCATATCGAAGGTGCATTTTAAGGAATATTTTGATCTCTTCGACCAAACTAATTCTTTAGAGTCTAGTTTGTACCTTTTGTCTAAACTAGGTCTTAGGATAAACTTTTATTATTTCTTATAAAATTGGAAGTTTTAAAATTAAGGCAATGTCTCCAAATTAGTGTAGTTATGGATTTTTCTCAACATATAGAAGGGGTTTCACAGATTATTTTAATAATAAGATACCCTTTCCAAAAGCAAGGAAATTAGGATTTTTTATGAATTTCCTAAAAATAAAACCTTTTGTATTCCTCCAGCCCTCTGGAGGGGTATGAAAGATATTTTGATTTTAAAAAAAAACTTTCATATTCTTCCGATCCTCCAATGGGTTATGAAAGATATTTTGATTTTCAAAACCTTTTGTATTCCTCCATCTCTCTAGTGGGGTGCGAAAGATAATGATAGAACTTTTCGTATTCTTTCGATCCTCTAGTAGGGTATGAAAGATATTTTGATTTTTAAAAATATTAAAAACCCAATTTTCTCAAGTAGAATAATAAATTTGTTTCATAAAATATTATTTTGAAATATAGGAATTATAGTAAAATATGAGATATTGAAATCAAATAAGAGTCCAAATTTAAATTAACATATAATTAATAAGGTACTGATTAGTAGGCATATGAGAAGGATCGATCCTTACTCATGATTGTAATCGACTTGCAGACACTTTTATTCGTTCTCTAGTATTATCGTAGACTTTGAAGCTTTCTTTTAAGGGTTTTGTAACCCTTAAAATAGAACTTCAATAGGTAACCAATCTCACCTTGCCAAAATAGATTGGTGATGACTGTAAAATAAATGATCATTTCATAATGACTATTTAGGGTAAAGTCGAACAAGTAATTCACCTTGATGACTAGGTCCCAACAAAAATAAAAAACAATAATGATATGGCCCCAAAAAAATAAAATAAAATTAATGATATATAGATATATATATATATAGGAATAAGGGGTACACCTACCTTTTAAGTTGGGCTGGTCAAGATTAGCATCCATACCATGTTACGACACATAACTCTCTTCTATTTTTTAGCAAACTTATGTCGTTACATAAATGTGATCCACAACTGGAATAAGTTATCCAAGTAGTCGAATCAATAGTGCATAATTTAACTCAATCATGTAAAGGTCAACTACCTCCTTTTATTGAGAATACTTTTTAATTTTACATACCAATCTAAACACTTTGGGCTTATGGCATCTAATATGCCTTACAATATAGTTATTATATTTACCATCACCAATAATCTATTATGAAATAAGTATAAGTAGTTATTCATGTATTAAACCAATAATGACAAGGTAATAAATCTTTATTGGGTTGTCCCACTAATTTTTTTTGAAATAATATTCCTCATTATTATTTGAAAATCTCTGCAAGGAATTTCTAGTAGACTGAAACCCCTTTTAACATGTTGTGACCTTGAGGTTAGCCCAACAAATTGCAACAAGCCTAATTAGGTAGGCAATACAACTTAACGATTGCATCTTTATAGAACTCCCAACTCAATTAGATGGCAACATTTTGCCTAAATGCATCATATGCATTATGCCTAACCATCGACTCAACACCATGCGATCAAGTTTGTAAGCATCTGGATAGCATGACATTAGATGAGTAGGACCCATTACTTATAACTTAAGTAGCTCAAGTGAAAAGGATCTTGGGGTTAGCCTAATAAATCCCTACCGTCGAAACTCGAGTATCTTGTTATAATCTAATGGAAAACATCTTTATAATGCAAAGCATATGACTCAATACTTTATGATGGATTTCTTTTGCTCATTTTATCTTTTAACTAAGGTCTTATCATAATTGCATGCATATCATTTATAATATTGCATAAAAGAAATCTACTATCATGCATACTACTTGGATGATTATGGACTACTATCTAATGCAATTTCTTTAAGCAATCAAAAAAATTTGCTTGGTCAAATCCTTGGTGATTATAAACAAAGTCTTCATAAGCTTCTTGTAATCTTTCGGGCTTCATAGTGCTTTCACTTGGATCTCCATCTTTGAGTTACAAAATCTTTTAGCTCGAATGGCATTATCTTATAACAAAAAGCACCCCAAACAATTACAATTATGGTTTTTTTCATGTCTTTAGGTGCCATTTTAATCTAATTATAGCTCGAGAATCTGTTCATGAAAGAAAACAAATAGTTCTTTGTTGTGTTATCACTAAATGTGTCAATATGAGGCAGAAGAAAATTATCCTTTAGGCTTGCTCGATTCAAATCTAGACAGTCTACATACATTCTAACTCTTCCATCTTTTTTAGAAACTAGGACAATATTAGCAACCTATTTCGGATACTATGCCATTTCAAGAAATCCAACATCAAACTATTTTTTCACCTCTTCTTTAATCTTCAACAACATTTCAGGCTTCATCTTCCTCAACTTCTATTGAATTAACTTGCATCTTGGTTTTAAAGGTAGCTTGTAGACCACTATTTTTGGGTTTAAACCTGGTATATCCTTATATGACCAAGCAAAAACATCATGGGACTCCTTAACTAAATTGATCTTCTCTTTTTTAATGGTGGGCATGATTATAGTTCCTATTCTGACCTCTTTTCTATTGTCATCATCTCCTAGGTTTATAACCTCTATAGGATCCTTGTGGGGCATTACTCGCCTATCTTCTCGCTCAATCAATCTCATCAAATCAGAAAGTATAGTGTAATCATTAATATTTTCTTCGAGATCATCCTCGTTCAAACAAATGGATCATTGAAAACCGACTTTCAAATCTTAAATAAGATCATCTTCTTCTTTTCGATCAAGAGATCTATAAAAGTAAACAAGAACAAGAATGGGCAAACAAGAAAATATGGGGTTATTCATGTATGTGTATGTAAAAAAAAGATTATGGTATGAAAGAGATTAAATATACAAAAAATTCACACACTTCATTTTCAAAAATAATGATATGATATCTTTAAGCCCTTTACTCAAAGATTCTTTTATGTTTTGGGCTAAAACAAAAAGCAAGAGTTCTTAAAATTACTTTGGATTAAGCCTAGATACTATAGTTTTCTCAATAACAGTCCAATTTGTCTAGACATATCAAGGAAGGTAATGATGAATTCCATAATTGTCCTTCAAATCTTCATCACTTGCCTCAATAACATTCACTTGAAAATTCTCAACAGATGGAATGATCACTATTGCATCATTCTTCACCTATTTTCCTTGGGTCACTTGATTAGTGACCCCTCTATAATAGAAAATTTCTTTTAAAGAAGGGTAAAGAACTGAATACTGATTCAAGTTCAATTCTTTAGCTTTCTTCTCTGGCTTTATTTTTTTTATTGCTTTCAAGCTTGAAACCTAATCAATACTTGTCTATTTTCCCATTCACTTGAATAGATCGGTTTATCCCTTATCAGTATTTTTCAAGCCCTTTTTTCTATTTGAGCATCTTTCCCCGTTGTCAGTTTCAAACCCATGCAATTGCTTTTAGAGAGCTGAGGCTTTGGAAATAGAAATTCTTGCATGAGGAAAGTAGCATTGATACTTTTAAAAGCCCTAAACAAGCACTCTCTATTTTAGCATTGACTTCAACATATGGTGCTTCAGTCAAAGTCATAGCGAGTATATCCTCCTCCCTAAGTATATTAACCAATTTATCATCCACTATAAATTTGGCTTTTTGATAAAAGGATGATGGTACTACACCAGCAAAGTGGATCCAGGGTCGTCCCAACAAATAACTATATGTGAGGATGATGTCTAATACATGACACTTGATTTTAAAAAAACATGGGCCAATATTTAATGTAATGGAAATAGTACCTTTAATTTCTCATTTCATTCCATCAAAAGCTTTAACCACAGTTTGACACTATTTAATTTGACTAGTGTCCACTGGTAAACAGGATAAAGTAATCAATAGCATCACGTTTAAGACTGACTCATTATCAATAAGCACCTAAAACAATATAGTCCCTTTACAATGAGTCATTATATGAAAAGCTCTTATGAAGGTAGTTCCCCTGATGGAATTTGATCATAACTGAAGCATATAAAGTTATCAACAACAATGTTATTCACTAAACAATCCAGTTTACTAACAGAAATATCTTATGGGACATAAGCCTGATTAAGTACTTTTAGCAGAGCATTTTGATACGCTTCTGAATTTAGCAGCAAGGCTAACAAAAAAAATTTTGCTAGCTACTGTTTTAATTGCTCCATAATACTGTGCTCACTGCGCTTTATGAATTTTAAAAATTCAGTAATTTTTTCTTTAACAAGTTCTTAAATTTCCATAAAAGTGTCTTTAGTAACTACCGCCTGGCTGGATGCTTGTCCTTTTGTCTTGGTTCTGGCAACAACTTCACCAGTTTTTTGCCCTTAAACATAACCAGTTTGAGTTACATGATTGACCCCTGTAATGTTAACTGTTGCCTATCAAAGCCTCTAGAGTTATCACTTTAGCATCATACCTCCATGACACTTGTTTGTTATCTTTATACAAAAAAGGTGTTGGAGTCTGAATGATAAGCTTCAAGGCAGTCTCATTCTTGGGAGAAGCTAGTATAGGTTGATTATAATAAATAATAAGGGGGCAACCAACACCATAGGGTGGTTATGACGACCCCTCACCAGTCATATTAATTGATTTTCTTCTTTTCGAAGAGCTTCCGTATAAAATTTAATTTCTCCTCTGTCCATCATCTTTTGAATTAAGATTAAAAAATCTAAATTATTCTTTAAGTTATGCCCATGGGTGGCATGGAACTTACAAAACCTTAGGCTAAAATCTGATTGGTAATCAACATATTTATGATTTTGCCTAAGGATTCTGCCTTCAGTCAAAATCGCCTTAACTTTTTCCATTGAGGTCTTAACCTTTTTGACATCTTGTTTCAATGATTACTCTTCCTCGGTAATCAAGGAATTGACTCTTGGTTCAGAATAATTTGGTAAAGCATTTATTGTAGCATTAGGTCCTAAGGCATTGTCAAATTTAAAAACTCCTTTTTTAGGAGACTCTGGACTTTTTTCCTAAAATTAGGGTAATTTTCAATTGAATGACCCGATACTGCATGATATTCATAATAAGCTTTCGAGTTGTATCAAGTAAGAAAGTTACCTTCATACGGCTTGGTAGAAAGTGGAACCATTAATCAAGCCTCAAGAAGTTTATCAATTTTTTTTTGTAAGAATAAAGTAGAGGCTTGTAGCAAGATCTAGGCTAGTTAGTTTTTTTGGCTAATTGGTTATAATTGGGTCTTGTTTGGTTTTGAGGATGATTTAGGGTGGTAGTTTACGATGTTAATGAAATAGCAAGTCAAGATGCATTAAAAGAGTAGAGGTTTTAGGATTATTATGATTGGCTTCGATAAAAAAGATGATTTCCTGACAGAAATAACATAATTGGCAAACGAAGTTTTTTCTTTCTTTTTGCAAGGTCTAGTTGTAGCAAAAGATTCACTGGTCATAATCTTTCTGGCCTTTATAGTAGCTTTGATCATTTCTTTAGAAATGACAAGGTAGGAAAAATTCTTAGTTGCATTCCCCACTAGTTTAGCATAGTAGGAAAGATGTAAGGTGCCTACAAACAATATGGTTATTTCCTTTTCAATTAATGGAGGTTGCATCTGAGAAGCTATCTCTCTATCTCTGGGCATATTTTTTAAGGGATTCTATGGGCTTTTTCTCCATATGCTAAAGGGTTAGTCTATCAGGTACCCATTTAGCCATGTATCTGTATTGCTGGAGGAATACATTAGCTAGATCAGACTAGCTTTGAATTTAATTACGAGTTAAACTATTATACCAGTTTAATGTTGAGCCTATCAAACTTTTTTGAAAGCAATGGATAAGAAACTTGACAATATAAGAATATCCAGCCATTTTTCGGATAAATATTTTAATGTGGGCTTGTGGAAAGGTGGTGCCCTTGTATTTCTTAAACTCTGACATCTTGAATTTTGGTAGGAAGGCTAAATTTGGTATTAAACTGAGGTCCTCAACATCCACACTAGTGTAAAGCTCATCTTTTTCTATGGCCTTAAACTTCCTTTCAAGAAGCTTTAATTTTTCTTTTTCAACTTCCGTTTCAATCTTGGCTTTCTAGTTATGCTTTTCTTTTTCATCAAGAGCAGGAGTTTATTGATTCTTGTCATATAAGTATGGCTCATGTGCCCCTTACGGGAGAGCCTCGAGGTTGATAACAATAACTGGAAGTGGTGTAGATCTAGGAACATTTGGTTGTAGATTTTGTATGTTTAGGGTTTGGGCTTTCTATGCATTGCAAGTCGTGCCAATAGTACCCAACTCTTTACTGCTTGGATTTTTTCCACCATCTTTCTTGCTTGAATAACCACTAAGCGAATCTTTTTCTATGGATCTCCTCAATTGAAGATAAATGTCACTATGTACCTTGCACTCGTTTATAAATGGTTGCCTTTGTTTTTCCTTTTAAAGCCTTAGCTTTCTAAACTTTCAATTCCTTATGAAGCTTACGCATTTCTTCCATCATTCCCTTAGAGGTTCTATATCTCGTAAGCTTTAATTTTTTATTTTGCTGAATCTAATCACTCTTCATTAAATTATACTTTTCAACCATTCTCTCCACCTTTTTCTCTTTCGCTTCAATCTTCATTCTCAGATAAGCAACTTCTTCTTAAAGTATTCTATTCTCCTTATTCATTCTATTTTGTTTTCTAGCAGCTTTTTCCTTAACTAAGTCAATCTCGAAAGGCATGGTAGTTTATGCTCAGATATATATACTTTAGAAATGGCTTTGTCCATGTCAGGAATAATCAAGTAACATCCATGAACTCTTGTCCAAGAATCATAGACTGGTGTGGTCTGATCTGTATACACATGCAACCCATACTCATATCTCTCGCTCTATTGCACAACAGCTGCTTGAAGTGTTTTTCTATAATTCTCACCCTGATAAACCAAATCCATGCTAGCTATGTTTGATGTCATAGGAATGAACTACTATGAACCATATTGTCTCCAGACCAATAAAGGTGCATACCCTACAGTGCCCTATATACCTAGTAAAGGCACGAAGAGTAGCTGGCCATATCGATAAACAAAAAGTTTTGATGAGAACCAAGGTGCTCTCTAGGTTATGTCATCAAGAGACAAATTCTTAAGTGTTTGAACTCGTTGATTCCTAGTTCCTGATTCGGGCTACTTCTTAATAAATTCTTGAAGAGAGATGTAAAAGGGAAAATAGGGTTTAACCTTCTCGATGCCATCACCCTATAAATGACTTTAGCCCCAAACATACAATAGCAAAGCACTCTCAAAGATCTACCTTGACCTCTTTTTCGGCATATGTTGAGTGCTTGAATCATTTCTACTATAATAACAAAGGCTAGATGCATATTTCTTTCTAACTGACTAAACAAATCTTCAATGACTGCCTTTACATGCCCTAATATCCTCGGGAAGAAAACCAAACCATATATGCTAAGGCAAAAGCATCAAGGGCTTTTTCAGTGTCAAAGCATTTTTGGATATATCCTTTTAAAAACTGCCATGAAATAACACTAGCATTCCTTTCTGTTCGATAAAATAACAACTTGTCTCCAAGCCTAAATCAAAAACTTCCCTTAATTTTAGGAAAGCTAGTTGAGTTACATTCTTTTCAATAAATAGGCTTGGTCTCTAAAGGGCTGGGTCCGAGCAAGGCTGAGATCTCCTCTATTGTCAAGGTCATGCTGATTAAATGAAAAGCACCAAAATGATGGATCCCAAAACTCAATCATGGTTCAAACTAACTACTTATCAAATTGTACTTCAAGTTGATCTGTCCATAATTCTTAATAAATTGGGTCAGCTTAGCGTTTCCCCACTAGTCCTATATCTCTACCAATTTTTTTAAATTGTTTTTTTATGAGGATTCAAATGTGTAATTTTTCGTAACTTTGACACATAACCTCGGTATGCAATCTTGATACTTTTTCTAATTGAGCTTGGGTTCGTCATAAACCTTATCGAATGTTTTGGAAATAACCACTCATTTAGCCATAAAATCTAATGAAAATTTAACTAAGCTAAAATTCAAGTCTAAAGCAAGCATCCTTATATATAGATGAAAAATACATCAAGAAAAGAAAAAATAGATAAGTTAGTATCCTAAATAATAATAAAATTCGACAACGAAAATAATACACCAACAAGTCATTTAAATAAACACAAATAATCAAATAAAAGAGACAAGAAAGAGGAAGATACATTTATCCCTTTGTGCGTCTTTAATTTTGGTGATGTCTAAAATTGGGGATGGTTTTAACTGGGAGGTCACTAAGGTCCACTATATGAGGTTTAGGTTAGACCTTTAAATCGGTTTTTAAATCACTCCTCGAGCCAAAAATGGACCAACGAGATACCTTATCCTTACCCATTGCAAGCTTATATCGAAAAGGGATTAATTCGAGTAGGAGTATCTTTCATGCCCGTAACGAGGCTAACACCTTGGGCAGGCATAGGAATTTACACCCGGTAGGCTTTTTACTGGCAGAGATAGAAGCTAACACCTCAAAAGGTAGAGCTACTTCACCTTTATTTAAAATATTAGGTGCCTATGCGCCTTTAGAGATCTGAGAGAGAAATTACTACATACATGCTCAGTGGGTGCGAAAGGATAAACAAACCTTTCTTGTGAAATATCACTAAAATAAAAGCTTTATCCTAAATCCCCCCCCAAAAAAAAACAAAGGAAATACAAGAATGGATTATTCCAAAAATAGAAGAAAAAAATTTTAAAAATATCAGGAATTATAATTAAATATTTATTGAAACCAAATTAATCACAATATATTTAACACGTAACTAATTTTAGGCCTGACTCTTAAACTATCCACAATGAAGTCACCAAGCTGTCGCAAACATAGCCCAAATATGAATCCTAACCAATGTAACTTAAAATGGCAAAAGTACCCTTTTATTCATATATGTCAATATATCATTACTTTTTTATTATTTTTAGGGGTTCGCATCATCATTATTTTTCTTATCATTCTTTTCTATGTCGGGGGACTAAGTTGAGGAAATAAATCTCTCACTCAACTTAATTCTAAATAGCTGTTACGAAATGGTCATTTTTCTAGAATCGCCACCAATCTTATTTTAGCTAGGTGAGATTGGACTCCTGCTGGAGTTTATATTTCTAGGGTTATGAAACCCATAAAAACAAACTTTGAGGTCTGCACTCATACCAGAGATCATATGAAAGGGTCCGGGAGTAGTTACAATCACAAGTAAGGATCAACCCTCGCATAATGCCCGAAAATCGATACCTTATTAATCATACGTTACTTTAAATTTTGATTTTTATTTGGTTTCAATACTTAATTATAATTCCAATAAATAATATTTTATTAAACCAATTTATTATTTCGAGAAAGTCAAGTTATAATTTTTTTTGAAAATCAAAATATCTTTCGTACCCTCCTAGAGAACCAACAGAACACAAAAGTTTTTATCATTCTCTATTATACCCCGTTGCAGAGCCAATGAAATCCAAAAGGTTTTAAAAAAATAAAATATCTTCTGTCTCCCGTTGCAAAGCTTGTGGAATACAAAAGGTTTTATTTTTATAAAAATTAAAAGAATCTCAACTTTCTATTTGAAAAAGATATCTCATTGTTAAAATAATCCATAAAATCCCTCTTATATATTGGAATAAATTTTACGTATTACTTTAACTCAAAGATATTGCTTTAATTTTTTTAAAAAAAATTTGATTTTATTAAAAATATTAACCCTAAAACTTAAAAATGGCCTAAGATGATGAACACTTCTTATTGTGTACTTTTGATATAAAAATATCTTAGTAATTACATAGGACTGGTTCTAACATGAAATTACTAAAATGTCCTTAAGGTATACCTTCAACATAAAAACATCCCGATAACCTTAAAGGACTCGAAAATAGTTGTAAAAAAGTGAACCTATCCTCAATATCTTCGGCATAAAAGCATCCTGGTGACTATATTAAACTCAGTTCTAAAAATTACTAAAATACCTTTAAGATATACCTCTGACATGAAAGTATCTCGGTACCCTAATGGACACTAAAATGATCATGAAATGGTGACCTTATCCTAAATGTACACCTTTGGCAGAAGAGTATCTCGACGAATACCTAAGACTTAATTTTAAAAAATTACCAAAATGCTCTTAAGGTATACCTTCGATGTGAAAGTATCCCGGTACCCTAATGAGTGGTAAAGCTATCCTAAATATGGACATTAAAATACTTGGCTTAAAATGCAAAAATTACAATTAAGGCCCTAAACTTTACAAAAATTTCATTTCATACTCTAATAGAGAACCGAAAGGATACGAAAAGTTTTAATAATTTCTATACCCTTAGGAAGACCGTAGGAATGTTAGAAATATTTCAAAATAACTAAAAAGACCATTTTCCCCTAAAATAGTAGGATTTGCTATATAGTCCCTAAATTTTTCTAATTTTATGATTTGGTCCCTACATGGAAAAACACCGCAAAAAAATCATCAAACATATGAAAATAAACATGAAACACACAGCAAACATATTCATGAAAATTCAGCCAAATACATTGGCTTTGAAACAAAATTCTTCAACTTTTTGCAAACTAGTCCTAAACTTTTTAAAATTTGCATTTAGGTCCCTACATGGAAAAACACTGCGAAATGTCGCAAAAAATCATCAAATCATATGACAATCAACACAAAAATCATGGCAAAAATACACATGAAAATTCGGCCAAGCACCTTTAGCCATAAAACACATTTTTGGTATTTTGCTATTTAGTCCGTAAACTTCCTAAAATTGCAAAATGACCTCAAAGTGTTAAAATACCTAAAACATGATTCAAAACACACAAATCCATTTCTACATAGCCTATGAAGTATTCGGCCAACCAAGAATTGCCTAAAAATTTTGTACATCTTTACAATTTCGTATCTATGTTTTTTAATATTGTAAAATAACCTTAAAAAAAAAGGAAACATAAAATTATTCCAAAGAATCGATACAAAATCATCATCAAAGCAACCTACCAGATTTGGCCAAACTAATAAATATAAAACATAAACATTTTTTTCGATATATAAAATAACGGAAATGAACATAAATAATTATTATCAAGGTTAAATAGAATAAAATCATAAAAATAAATATACAAAAAAGTATTTAACAACATATTAACATACAAATTTTAAGAAAAGAACAACATAAACATCAACACAAATGTACAACAAAATCAAAATTGTAACAAAAACAATATTTTATAAGATAAAAATTAAAATATAAATAAAAGAGCAAAAAATATCATATATATATAATCACCATGTTTAGCCTTTCAAAATAGATGAGAATCTAAGAAACTTACATGGACCTGACTTATAAATATGAGACAAATGAATCAAATGAACAAAATTTAAAAAAATCAAGTGTTTACCTTAAAGAAAACCTAGAAAACAAGGTTAATGTATTTTTTTTTTGTGTTTTTAGTGTGTTTTTTTTGTTGGAAAGCTAAAACTCCTTTCAAAAAAAACCTTCCCTTATTTATAGGGGAAGGATCGACCAAGGGCTGAAGTAAACAGCCCTTGGCCGAAAGTGTTCAAGGAATTTCCTAGAATTTTTCTTTTTTTATTTTGTAATTATTGCTTTTTAAATTGATTTGGTTTAAATTAATTAAATTTGTCATTTATTGTGTCATCCATGACATCTTTATTTCTATAGAATTTTAGGAGATATTTATACAATATATAAAATTATACCATAAAAATTAATTAAAAGGATTAAATTATAAAAATAAAAAATTATATATTTTAAAAAATTGTATGATCAATGTAATTTATTCTAATAATAAAATCAATTTTAATATTCAAGAAAAAAATTAAAATGCCCAAACTCATAAAATTTTACGAGAAAAACTCCTACATGAGAAATTGTTATATGTGAAGTAAAAAGGCAAAACTTATAAAATAAATTTAATTTTCAAAAACTAATTTAATATGAATTTAACAATAATATTTGAAGAATTTTAAAAATTATAAACTCAGAAAAATCCTATCAAAAAATTTATGAAGTAGAAAACTTTATATCCTAAAAACAAAAAAAATTCTAAAAAAAAAAGCAAAATTTATAAAATAAATTAAATTTTGAAAAACTAATTTAATATAAATATAATGAGAATATTTAAAGACTTTTAAAAGTTATAAACTCAAAAAAAATCCTCTAAAAACATTTACAAAGTAGAAAATTTTGTATCTTGAAAACATAAAAATTCTAAGAAACAAAGCAAAACTTATAAATTAAATTGAATTTTAAAAAATTGATTTAATATGAATTAAATAATAATATTTGAAGAATTTTAAAGATTATAAATTTAAAAAAATCTTACTAAAAAAATTTACAAAGTAAAAAACTTTATATTTTAGAAACGGAAAAATTCTAAAAACTGCAAAACTCATAAAGTGAGATGAATTTTGAAAAAAAGATTTAGTGGTGGTTAAATAGAAATATTTAAAAAATTTTGAAGTTAAAAACTAGAGAAAATTCTAATAAAAATTTTATAGATAAAGGACTCATATTTTAAAACCAAGAAAATTTTAAAAAATACATTAAAACTTATGTAAAATGAATTAAATGCAATATATTATTCAAAATATTAATTTACAAAATAGTAAAGATGAAAATCCAAAATCCAAAATAAGTTTTTACCAAAAAATTTCACAAATATGATACATGTAACACTGTGAAAAATTAAAAATAAATTACTTAAATGGACAACTTGACACGTTATGATATAAAATGCCAATATAAATTTTTTCTTGAATATTTCTAATTTTTTGGAGTGCATATTAACATAAATATCACATAAATATCGGTAAAAATATATGATAGTGAATTTCTTAAATTTTACAAAAAATTCTCAAAAAAATTCCTAAAAATAAGAAATCTGTGATGTCATATGCAAAGATGAATTTCCAAAATTTGAAAAGGAAATATTAAAAAATAATTTTTCTCTTAAACATTCATCTTGTACATCCAAAATTATAGATCAAAATAGGACTTTTTTGTCACATGAATATACAGCCATTTAAATATGACTAAAAAGGTCTTGAAAATGTATAGGTAATCTGGAGGAGTTCGCCCTCGACCAGGGTGGCCGTCGAGTCCTTAATCTTGAATATTCAGGATTATTGAAAAAGGGACCAAATGAAATTAGGTGTCTACAATGTCGACACCACTCTTTTTTTGGCTTGGTGCAATTAGTTACCTATTGGGGTTTCTATTTTACGGTTATGAAACCCTTCAAAACGACTATCAAGGTATAAACTAGAGATCACATGAAAGGTTTTAGGAGTTGATTACACGTGGAGAAGGATTAGCAGCACTACAAATGCCCATAAATTGGTACCTATTAATCACTTGTTATCCTAAATCTCATTTTAGTTGGTTTTAATACAAAGGTCAATTTTTAAAATATGATTCCTTGAATTTATTTATTAAATGAATCAAGCTTTTTTGAGTAAAAGAAAAATTCTTATATCCCACTAATAGACCTAGTGAAATATGATGTTTTATATTTTATCTAAAATGAAAATTCAGTTCAATTATTTTGAAGAGGATATTCCTTTTTCTAAAAATAATTGATGGGATTCTTTCCATATGTTGGAAGAAGTCTATGGACTATTTTAAATCAAGGACTTGCCTTGATTATTTAAGAAAACATGTGTATTATAAAAGAAATATCAAGGACTCCATTTTGACTTGAATAATAATAAAAACCTAAGTGTCTGGTATTGACATGAAAGTGCCAATCTAACCTTAAAGACTCGATTTTCAATGCAAAATGACTTAAACAACCTTAATAGACATATATTGACATAGAAATGCTAACATAACCTTAAAGGCTCAATTTTAGAGAGAAGAGTGTAAGATGATCCTAAAAGTTCAATTTAGGTATGAAAATGCTAACATGACCCTAAAGGTTAGAAAAATGACGTAAAAGTGCTAAAATAATCCTAAGGCTCAATTTTGACCAAAAAGTGCTAGCATGATCCTAGAGGTTAGGAAATCGTATAAATGTTCCAAAATGGTCTTAAAAGTTCGATTTTGAAATGGAAATGATAATACAATCCTAAGGGCTTGGTTTTGACAAAAAATGACTAAAATAGCCTTAAAAGACATGTGTTGACATGAAAGTACTAACATAACCTTAAAATTACCAAAATGGCCATAAAGGTCTGGTTTTGACATGGAAATGCCAACATGACCCTAATGATGTGCTTTTGGATGAAAAATATTAGATGACCTTAAAGGACATATTTGAAGATGTAAGTGCTAATATGACCCTAAAGGTTTGGTTTTGACTTAGAAGTGCTACCATGACCCTAATGACCTATTTGATGTAAAACTACTAAAATAACCTTAGAGAACCTTGAAGACCTATTTAGATGTAAATTACTAAAATAACCTTAGAAAACATATTTTGACATGAAAGTGCTAATATGGCCCTAAAATTACCAAAATAGCCCTAAAGGTTTGATTTTCACATTGAAGTGCTTCCACAACCCTAAAGACCTAGTTTTGGAGGAAAATTACTAAATGACCTTTTTAAGCATATTTAGACATAGAAGTGCTGATATTATAAAAAAAAAGTACCAAAATGGTCCTAAAGGTTTGATTTTGACATGGAAGTGTTAAAACAACCATAAGGACACATTTTGGATGGAAAATACTAAATGATCTTAAAAAACATATTTTGACGTGAAAGGCTAATATGACCCTAAGGACTAGGTTTTGATGAAATGGACTCCATAAGAGCTAAATGGCTTAGTTTTTAACCTAGGTGACTAAATTATAACTTTAGATTATAGTAAAAGACTAAATTACCCTTAAAACGCATGTTTGACTTAAGAAAAGTCAAAGATACCCTTACATTTAAGCCATACTAAAAACAATGTCTAAAAATGTTATTTTTTCAAATACAAAAATATGAGAAAATATCATGGATTAGACTAAACTCAAATCCCAATTTGACATTGAAAAATCTTTACCATGAACATAGAATGATGACATAACATGAACTTACAAAATAAAATAAATAACATCAATCTTAACGATCAATATGGAAATAAAGTTCATTGCATAAAAAGTCAAGTAACATAATATAAAATAACAATAAAAACAATAAAAATATTTTCTTATGAAATTTAAACATGATAATTACAATCATCATAACAAATC
>JBBYHK010484605.1:4604-17142 GCA_038382065.1 Adansonia grandidieri | reverse complement strand
CACAAAATGCATGAAAGGTCCTAAAATGGTCATGAAAACATGAGGGGTTCACTAAAATGTAGAAGATGTCAAAAACAGAAAATAAAAGTGCAACATTAAGAAAATATACGAACAAAGTAGCAAGATTTGTTTTGCTTGCTGAATCTGTCAATGTAAGTGCAATTTCTTTCCTTTCTAAGCTATAAACTAGTAAAAAATGAAAAAAGAATAAAGCTAGTTGGTTATAGTATAAAGGGAGGCAATTCTGAGGTATGTAGTTGTAGAAAACTAAGTGTTTGGGGCTGTTTCCTAATGGGTGCTAGGTAGCTACGAGATTTTTGTTTTGTTCAGATGGAAGAGTGTTTTGGGAGGTTGGAAGTTGTTGAAAAAGAAGCCCCTAAGATGTGATTTGATTGTGCCTTTGATTGGCAGCATTTTTGAGCCAACAATTGAGGCATTTTAGCCTTTTCTTCAAACCATAGTTGTGGTTGTTAGTTGCTGAAGTGATTGGGGGGAAAGTGGTCAGAATTTGCTAATAAATTCAGCTAATGGAGTGGGCGGTTGGTTACTACCAGTAGCTTGAAGTGGTTGCTACCATGGGTTCATGTCAATTAATGTGAATGTCTTTATTTGATTTGATTTTGGCCAAAATACAAAAAAAAATGTTGTAATCTAATCAACAACCTGAATATCCAAGTTTGGTATGATTTCTAACGGTCTATGACATGAAAATCGCATTGAATTTGAGTGTTAAGCCCATTGGAGCAAACGCTGAAAACAGTTCAAACTAGGCAAAATTGCCTTGATGTATCGATACTAAACATGAAAATTCAAAATTTTGACAACATTAAAGCGTTGTGTCAATACTAATGCACTTAACATGATCTTCACATACCTTAGGCTCCTTAAATTAGCTTACATACTTACCAAGATGACTCGGGTAGCCTTCCCCAAAATACTTTTTCATCGGGCGCCAATCGTCGCCCCCCTTTTCTTTCCTCAAGTCACTAAATTTTGGCCCGAACAAAATGAAGTGTCTACAAACATAAGTCGAACTATTGGTACTTGAATCTTCTAAGAGCATAACCTATTTGTTCAACCCTCACGGAATCTAAAAATGAACATTTAGGTGTGAAAGGTCAATGGTTATGAAAAATCTATGATTGAGAGCCTTGGGCAACCATATAAATAGAAATGAAGGACATCTCTAAGAGAGTTCAATCTAATGGTGATCACTACCCAAAATCAAAATTTTTCAAAATGTTCTCATTACCTTAGATATTGGAAATCATCATCAACAAAATTCATGTTTTATGACAGGATGGACAATGCTTATTTATTCATAAACCAAAATTCACAGTTTCTAGAAAGAAAGGTATAGAATTTTAGAGTCAAAAGAGAAACTACCCCTAATTCTAAAATGATATGGAATGACAATTATACCATAAATGGGAACTTAGACATCAAAGTCAACCTAAAATGCAAAAATTGCTAATAGGTTCCTAACTTTTTAAAAATTACATTTTAACCCTAAAATGGCTAAAATGTTAGAAATATCTCCAAAATGAGCAAAATACCCTAAATAAGTAATTTAATGTAAGAAATGACCCATTTAACCCTAATATGCAAGGCTTACTAAATGGACGCAAACTTTTTTAACAATTCAAAGTAGCCCTATAGAAATAAAATACAAAATTAAATATCAAACACATCAAAATTAACATGAAAAACTCACCAAATATCAGCAAAAGGATTCGACCAAACATCCTTGGCCTTGGAATAATGTTTTTCACTTTTTGCAAATAAGTTTCTAAACTTTCTAAAATTGCAAAAAAGCTCAAAATGTTAGAAATGCATCGAACACACTCAAACATGTTAAAATATATGAAAAATTTTGTGATTTAATCCTTGCATTTTTCATAATTGTAAAATAACCTACAAAATCAAAACTTCATCGAATCATCTATTCATGGTTTAGCCAAGCGTGGAAATACCCTTTCAAGGCCTTAAAAATTTTAGGAAAATTATTCTTTTGGTTTCTACAAGTTTTAAAAATGATAAAATAGCCCAAATTAACATAAAGTAAAGCATAAAAATTTACTCCAACCACAACATCATATTCGGCCAAGCTTAACATAACTAAGAAAAATTTTTCTTTTTCAACATAAACACATAAACTAATTTCTATCGAGCCCAAAACCTTATCAACATATATAAGATCATGAAAAATAATATATAAAATATTCTATTAACATGAAAATTTCAAGGGAAACAGTATCACTATGAACGTATTTATGTGACAAAATCCACATCATATAAAAAACATATTTCATGGAGAAAATCAAGTTATTGTTAAGAAAAATCAAGCAAAATAATCAAATTAAAGAAAATTATTCATAGCCATCATACTTGGCCTTTCAACAAGGAAGAAAATCCATGAGCACAAGCATGATTTGGCTTACTAAGAGGAAGAAAATTGAATGAAAAGAACAAAAATTAAGACTTTTACAAGAGAAACTACCTTAATTAAGCTTGAAAACTTAGAAATTTTCGTGTTTTTTAGTGATTTTTGTTGAAAGCATAAAACTCCCACATGAATCATCTTAAATAGGGGAAGGATTCAGCCAAAGGGCTAAAAAAAGCACCCAAAAATATTTTTCTTAAAATATCATCATGCATGACCTTTGTACACAAAAAAAAAAAAAAAAACAATTTTTACCATCTTGAACATGCATGAACCAACAAGCATACATAGCCTAACTATCCTCATAATACAGCCAAGAAAATGGCAAAGGTCTTGAACTCAATGACATAACATCCATATAGTATAGAAAATGATATGAAATACAAGTAACATATATAGTATGAAAATAACCGACATTAGGTAAAACATTAATTGTTCAAACAAAAAACTACATGATGGAAAAATCCAAGCTTAGACATCAAAATGAGTTTTCTTTTTTATGGAAATTTTGTTAATATTATGAAACTTTAAATAAAAACCAACTAGAAACAACAAAAAAAAACTTGAAGCTCATAGCTCAAAGGTAGGCCACAAACTTGGCTGTTATCGTAATATATTGAGATATGAACTTTAATATATCCAATCAGACAACACTTCAAATCATTATAGGGCCTTAACCAGTCATCTAAACCTCTTTTATCAAATAGGATAGTATTTGGATTAAAGAGTCACCATCGATCTATTTTGCCTATAGGTGTGATCGGTCACCTATTAAAACCACTCACTAAAGAGTTATGAAACTCTAAAGGAACGATTTTATGATCTGTGTATACTAGACATCTATAAAGTTGGGCTAGGGTGTTGGTTACACCACAAATAAGGACTCAATCCTTCTTATGAAGCCTAATACATGGCACCAACTAATCACATGTATCCAAATTTGTTTTTCTTCAGTTTCAATCATGTATGTTCAATCATAATCCCCTTTCATTTATTCCAAATCAAACAAATATCAACAAAAGATGTATCTCAAAATTTTTATTGGGGCTCGCTCAAATTTATAACTGACTCAGAACAAAAATCATCTGAAGGAAAAAATTCACAAAGATGCTTAACTCCAAAAATACTCACTTGTTGACTCTATTTTCAATTTTTTGATTAATTTTCACTCCATTTAAAAGAAATCAAAAAAATAGGATACTTAGACTACATTAAAGAAATCATAATTTTAAAAACAATATTAAAAATCAACTTTATTTAATTCAACTTGGAAGCACTAGTGTGAGTCACTAGGCACCTTTATCGTACACTCCCAGACCTATTCACACTAACATGACTCCTGAAATCAATTCTAAGGCATCCACATATCTCAAAATAGTGAACACCAAACTCAAAGAAAATCAAAACAAAGATAAATTTGACCTTTCCAATTCTCTAAATTTATTTTGAATTATTCCAATCACATAAAATCAATAAAACAAACTCTAATGAATGTTGAGTTACTATACTTTAACCTAGAAATATTAAAAAAGAAAACTAGAAAATCAATTTCGCAGTCACATGAATTTTTTAATTGAATACTATTGCATTGCACAACATGTTCGACCAATCTATTTTTTGGGAATTTCTTCATGATTTATTTGGAATACCCACTGGAGGAGCCATACAATTTTGGAAACCATATTGAATCTACTTTCATCTAGAAATATGAGAAAATACATAAAAATGATTATCCTTAAAAAAAAAAATAGTTTGTAATACTAAGCAAGTGCTGAAACAAAGATGTGTGAACAACTCATATTCCAAGATTTTATTGTATTCATCCGATCAAGAAATCGAACAATTCAATAGCCTATTATGCAGCCTTATCAATAAGGATTATGTGAAAATACTAACAAAAATTAATAAGCTGTTTGACCTAATCAAAATATATCTTTTCCTTAAGACTATAGTGTTGGACTTCAACAGTAGCACTGACATGACTTGTGATCACGAAGCCTTTTATCACATTTTTAAACATGTTTCCTAACGTTCAAACATCCAACAAAACAAACGGACCCTACAAATGATACATATGAAGAATGAGGAAAGACTCCAAAGTGCCAAACCTAGAAATATGTCTTTCAACATGGGTGATATGCTTCGGAGTCATGCGAATGTCTTTGATTTTATCACTTTTATTCACTATTATTTATGCTTAGCAAGTAAATGGCACACCAATGCCACACACTTAAGTGCTAAGACCAGCAACCAAAGTGACACCAAACCACACAATTTGAAACTCCCAAATGACACCTAATGACTCAAATTAAGGTTTTCCATGTTTAGACTCAAACAAGCATGTTTAAACTCTTAAAAATATTTTTATTTTGCTCCATAATTCATGCTATTTTATTTTCCCAAGTTACTCATTAAAGAGCTTATTAAACAACACCAGACCTTGATTGACCAATTGATTAAGTGAACCAGGGTTGGCCTTTATGGATTTTTAAGGAGAAAAGGTTTTTTGCACAATCTAAACATATTATCATGCATTTTATCAAAGATACAGAATACTAAGATATAGTTCCAATATCTAAATATTCACAAAATGCATCCTACTCAGAAAATCGACATGGCTGAATTAATCATAAGCTTATCATTCTAATCTAAACAACATTTCTTATCAAATTCTTATTAATTAACCATCAAGCACAAAACAAGCTTTGATTCAATTTAATCAACATGCTTAACAATCAAAACAAGCTTTTCAAAATTTAAGCTTAACAATTAAACACGTAAGCTTCTAAATTCATTTAATCAATCATAAATCTCAATTTACCTAAGTTCAGCTCAACTTATTTCATCTATATTTCACCACTTAAACATTAATTATGTCAAGCCCATTCAAGTTCACCTAGAATCCACCATTATCGAACCTAGAGGATGCTTCTCTAACTTGTTCAAACATTTTAGCTAGCTTAAGAACTTATGATTTCATCATTTTGTAATAAATTCAAGCTTTAATCAACTAGGTTTTAGTTCAAATCAGCTCACTCTAGCTCAAATTAGCAAGATCATGCCAAATTAAATCAATTAAGCAAAAGATTAAGTTTCCTAAACTAGCTTAAGTAAATTCCTCTAATCTCTAAATGTTCAAACATATTTACAAGCTAGAAGATCATAATTTCATCATCTAAACTTCAAGATTTTAGCTTAATATCATCAAATCCTAGCTCAATTAAACTTAAATCATCATAATAGTAAGAAACTATGTTGATCAAAACATAGATCAAGAAGTTCTACCTTGTTCGAACCTTGGTTTAATTTTTTAAACATGGTTTCAAGTTAAATTTTGGTAATTAATCACTTAATCATGCTTAGAATTACATGAAATCAAGTAAATCATAGCTCAAATCAAGATACAAACACAAGATCTTCAAGATTAAAGTTGGCGAACAATAGATCAAAACAATACATCATGGTCAAATCATGTATAAGTGAAGAAAATCATGTTCTAATCATCTAAATCATGAAATTAAAATGAATTTAAAGAGAAAATATAAAAACTATACTTTCTCTAAGCTTGTTTCTCTCCTAAAAATAATGAGATTATTAAGAGAAAAAGAGAATATTCTAGATTTTCTCCAAGCTTGGTAAGTGATTAAAAGTTATGAAATCATGACTAATCACCCCTATTTATAGGCCTCTAAGTTCGTGATTTAAGCTTTAATCAACTTTGGGTAATCTTACCTTAATTACTGACCTTCTAACTAATTTGAGGGGAAATTACAGTATTGCTATTAATGAAAGATGAACAAAATTGGCACATTATGCATATGTTGAATTTGGCCAAAGTTTTATTCCTACACTAATCTATGTACAACTTTTTATTTCATTTAATTAACCATGATTTGTCTATGGAAAATTGCAATTGAATGTTCCATCCTATAGTAAATATTGTGTCTTAATGACTTTCTATAGAAAATTTTGAAATTTTGTATCTCAAAGCTCTCTGATTAATCCCTCAAGAATTCTGGCTTTTTAAATTCCTAAGTTCCTTTCATGACCTAGTCTTGATTAAACCTTCTTGATCTAAAGTCCATGTTTAATTTCATTTTGGTGTAATCAATTTTGAAATCTGAGTTTAAAGCTCTTCCATTTTCAAAATCTAACTCTAGGATAAAAAGTTAACTTTTCATAGTTGACTTTCTCTAAAGTTGACTTTTATCATTCTGTTGACTTTTGATTATGATTTTAAAACAAGTCTCTTTTCTACTCAAATGACCTCAATAAGTGCTCTAATTTTCTCAAAAGACATACACCAATCAACTTTTGGCATTCTCGAATTTTCAAAACCTATATCTTAGTTTCTCGAAATTTGACACTAACCCTCTAAATCAGATAGTTAAGCTCAGATGAATTATTATCTTAAACTAAGTTCATTGGAACCAACCAAAACCTCAATTTGACCTTTCATCATCTATAACTCATCAAGGAAGATCTAAAACTACAAAATTCCACCTAACCTTTAAGTCCTAGAAAAAAATGTCAATTAAGGACTCAGACAAAATAAGGTGTTTATAGATGCCCCTCTTTGACTGTTGCTAAGAACTCAAGAACAAGGTAAAGACTAAATAGACATGATTTTGTATGAGACCTAATAAGCCCTTCTACAAGAAGGTTTTTCTTTTTTTTTTTCCTTTTTTGTACACATATGTAATATCCTAACTATTTACATCTATCCTAGATGCAAAGAAAGTATCAATCCTCATCACCTTTCCGGCTAATCAATGAGGTGCTAATTCTGCTAGTCTTTTACCTAATTAAACAAATTGGGCTTTAACAAGAAAATTAAAATTACTAACTTTACTGGTCGTCTCTTTAACCAAATAAAGGGGATTGATGCGTTGCCTATTTCGTTAGTCTTTTGCCTAACTAAATAAAGAGAACTTGACACATTACTTACCTTATTGGTCTTCTGCAACACTTTAAAGAGGACTTGGGGCTACCAACTCTATTGGCCTTTCACATAACCAAATAAAGTGGACTTAAACATGATGCCTACATTGATGGACTTACACATTATCGAATGAAGAGGACTTAACTTTAAACTGACTTCACTGATCTTCTGCCTAATCAAGTGAATAAGACAAAAAAAAAAAGCTAAATTTATCCACATTTCACCTAGTTAAATAAAGCGTACAAAAGACCACACACTTCACTAGTTTTCTACCTAATCGAGTAAAGTTGACAATAGAAAATCTACATCCAATCTTTTGCCTAATTGAAAAAATTTGACTTAAAACCTACTTCACTGACTTTCCACATATCCAAGTGTAAAGGATAATTGACTCCATTGGTCTTTTACTTAACCAAGTGAAGCTGACAAAAGAAGAAAAAAACCATGCTTGACCTTTTGATTAATAAGATAAAGTTGACTTAAACCCGATTATGGCAGTCTTTCACATAACCAAGTGAAGCAAACAAAAGAAAAAGTTTTCCTCTATAGGGCTTAACCTCTCTATAAGGTGCCAATTTTGTTGCTTTTTTACCTAACAAACTAGATTAGGCTTTTCTCTCTATATGGGCTAACTTTGTTAGGCTTACACATGGCCAACTGCATTAAGCTTTTCCTTATCCATAGGTCAACTTCATTGGGTTACAACATGGCAAACTATATGGGTCTTTTCCTTCTGTAGAGCCTAACTTGACTAGGCTTACCCATGGCCAGCTATGTTAGGTTTAGCTTTCTTTTATAGGCCAACTTAACTGGGTTTACACATGGCCATCTGCATTGGGTTTATTCTCGGGTGAAACCTCTTTAAATATATGCCAATATTGGTTTTCCACTTAACCAACTAAATACAAATTTTTCTCTTCTCTTTTTTTTCTCTGTAAACCAACTATATTGGCTCTACTCACTAGGAAAGAAATGATATTTCCTGTGGTATCGTCAATTGGGAAATGTTCCCTTATTTTTATAGACACCATTGAGGATATCTTCTTTTTAAGCTATTTCCTATAATGCAATATGAATGCTTATACATGACTCCTACTTTCATGTTAATATGCAATCACAATATAGGATTTATCTCAGTGTCATTCATGATCCACTCATTTTTAGAGAAACACTTGTGAATGAAACACTTGCAATAATGATTCCACTTTCATTCACCTTTTTTCAAATTCTTTGTAGATTTCATTACCATTTTCCTCTTCCATTCTTATCTTTCTTTCCACTCTCTTTAATTGGGAAACATCATTGAGATTTATCAGTATCTATAAATATTCTAACTTTTATTGCCATTTTTCTTTTCATTTTCATGTTTCTTTCTTTTCAAAGGTTTCAATCCCTGCCCTTAGGTAATCTCAAACCTTAGGTCATCCAAGACATGAAATAGACACCAATTTCCTGATAGAATATTAGTCTTTCTTATCAAAATATCAAGGCATCCTATGTTCATTCTTTATTAATTTATTAATCACTATCAAACAAATCGACCACCAATGACACACAAAAGGATAATCCAAGAAAAAGAGTTCAATATGAATTCATTTCATTAATTGAATGTTCTTAACAATCGATCATCTAAAAAAATGTTAACTATTCACAAAAAGGTTTGAGGAATGCTTAAGAAATAACAAAAATTCAACAAGTTGGCCTTTCAACAATAGGATCCCATAAATGAATTCGGTTTAACTCTCTGGGATACCTTCTAATAAATCAACTCATTTAGACATAGCATTTCTTTTGACAACTCTTTTAGACTATACAGTGTCCTTTTTTGGCTACGGACATCATCCCAAATAAGAATAAACAATTCCTCATAGTCATATAAGACTAACACTTTGGCATTTAGTGCAAAATCGTACAAACCCAATAACTTTTGGCATTTACCCCTGGCACAAATCCAACAATGTTTTGGCTTTACTTCATCTCTTCAAGCATAAAACTTCTTCACTCTATTTGAATTCACCAAATCAGGTAACTCATATCCATCCATCTTAGTTAATATAAATGCTCATGTAGAGAAAGCTCTTTTCACCGTATAAGGCCCTTCCCAATTTAAAGTCTATTAGCCCCAAGCATTATAGAAAGGATCTTTCTAAACATAAGCTCACTATTGTGAAACTGTCAAGGATGAATTTCTTATTATGTGCTAACATTATTCTTTTTTGATACATCTGCCCAGGATAAATGGCTTTTAACCTTTTTTTCCTTAATAAAGTTAAGCTGCTTATACCGAGATCTGACCCATTAAGCCTCTTCCAATTTGTCTTCCAAGAATAACCCTAATAAAAAAATCTCCACCTCTATTGGTAGCATCGCTTCCATCCTATAAACTAAGAAAAGTGAGGTAGCACTAGTGAGGTACGAATTAAAGCTCAATAAACATGCAAAGCAAATGGCAACTTTTCATGCCAATCTTTGTACGTCTTAGTCAGCTTTGACATAATTTTCTTTATGTTCTTTTTGGCTGCTTTTATTGCCCTATTTATTTTTGGGCAATATGTTGTTGAATTATAATGCTCGATTTTAAATTGGGCACATAATTCATGAACCATTTTGTTTTTCAAATTTGAAACATTATCAGTAATGATTCTTTCTAGTATCCCATATTGGCTTATGATTTCTCTTTTAAGAAATTTACATACCACTAACTTAGTCATATTTGTATAAAAAGCAACTTCCACCCATTTGCTAAAGTAATCTATTATCACCAGGATGAAACAATGCCTATTCAATGCCTTAGGCGTGATTGGGCCTATCATATCTACACCCCACATCAAAAATGGGCACGGAGATCTCATCACGTGCAACTATGATATAGGCATATTAATCTTGTCCACATATATTTGATAGTTACGACATTTGCGTACATACTTGATGTAGTGACCCTCTATCATCAACCAATAATATCCTAGCCTTATTATTTACCGAGCCATCATATGTCCACTAGGTTATGTTCTATATATCCCTTCATGAACTTTTTCTATTATCTTTTCAGCTTCAGCAACATCCGCATATCTCAAAAAGCACTTGGTCCTGACTTTTTTTGTACAAGACTTCTCCATCAAGGATGAAATTCATGGCCATTCTCCAAATAGTTCTCTGGTTATTTTCAGTAGCAAGATCTAGATACTGTTGACTTTTCACATATCAGAGAATAACATAATATGAATGTTGACTATTCTTTCTAGCCTTCACACTGTGGCAATAAGTAGAGACTTCATGAATACTCATCTTGATCGATATCAGTTTAGTCGCATTGGTTACCGTTATCATGGCAGTAAATGCAGCCAAAGCATCGGCAATTTAATTTTTTTTCTGGTTAAATGCCAAAATCAATCTACTTAAATGCCTTCACCATTTCAAGAATCAACTTCTTATACTACACCAACTTCCCATCATGGGTTTTTTCTTCACTTTAAAGCAGATATATCATTAAAGTTGAATCCCTATGCACCCTTAAGAATTTCACCTTTCATTCTATAGTAGCTCACAATCCTATAACACATGCTTCATACTCTGCTACCTTGTTAGCGCAATCAAAATTAAGCCTAGTAGTAAGCGAATAATGTCTCATTAGGGAAATTAATAACGCTCTTATTCTATACCCTATGACATTAGCAACACCATTGAAGCATATCTCTCAAGTTTCATCTTCAGGTGATACATTTTCCTCTTGAGATATGTACATCAAATCCTTATCAAGAAAATCAAAATTTAATGGCTCATAATCTTTTATAGCTCGATTTGCTAGGAATTCAGCTATGGCATTGCCTTTTATGGCCTTTTAATTCATATACACTTTGTTAAACTCTGAAACCAACACCTATCACCTTGCAGCCTTTCCTTAGAGAGTTGGAGCCTCACATAGGTACTTAATCGGATCCAACTTTGCAATCAACATGGTTTTATGATAGAGCATATATTGTTGAAGCCTTCGTGTAACCCATGCTTACTCTTAACACATCTTATCCACCATAGAGTAATTTTTAACCTTGCAGTCTATGACTATTAACAAAATAATCACCTATTTTTTCTTCTCTATTTCATCATGTTGCCTTGTACATAGCCCATATATCTTTTGAATCTCACAAGTACAAAATAAATGGTCACCTCAGCACTAGTGATACTAATACAGATAGGTGGAAAGATAATGCTTTACTTTCGTAAATGCCTCTTGGAACTTATCATTGCATTTAGAAAGATTTTGTTTTTCCCAAAGTTAAAATATCGGATCACATTTATCCAAAGCTGGGATATGAATCCAGCAATATAGTTCAGTCTCCTTAAGAAACTTCACACTTTATTTTATGTATGAGGTGGTGGCAAGTCCTGAATGGTTTTAACCTTTCTAAGATCCCTTTGCTTCCCTTTTTTACTAACCATAAAGCCGAACAATTTCGTACAGGTAACACCAAAAATACATTTAGCCAAATTAAGCTTAAATTGGACATTTCCCAAGCTTTCAAACAACTCTCTAAGGTTTTCAACATGCTCACTTTGCATACGAGACTTGACAATCATATCATCAATATATACCTCTATCTCTTTATGCCTCATGTTATGAAAAAAAATCACTATAGCTCTCTAATATGTTGCCCAGGCATTCTTCAAATTGAAAAACATCACCTTATACTAGAATGTACACCCCAGAAGGTCACAAACATAAGTTTCTCCTTATTTTCTAGTTGAAAACAAAGAATTTTTTGTTGTATTCTCGATTGAGATATCTAATAAGGTAGTGAGAAATTATCCTTAGGGCTCACCTTTTTCTGATAGTCCATGCATATGTGTGCTTTTTCATGTTTTTTCAAGATAGGTACAATATTTGCCACCTATTCGAGATACTTTGTCACTTTCAAAACACAACATTTATTTGCCTTTGTACTTTTTTTTTTATTTTTAAGAGAATCTTTAGCTTCATCTTCCTCAACTTCTATTGCACTGGTTTACATTTGGGTTTTAATGAAAGCCTATGCACTATTATGTTTGTATCTAATCCTAGCATATGTTGATATAACCCAGCAAATACATCCCTAAACTCTTTCAAGAGGGCAATCAATTCTTCTTTAGTGGATGAAGATATCGTAGTCCCATTTTTT